>PVKA01027783.1:0-30129 GCA_004027165.1 Ctenomys sociabilis | reverse complement strand
AAAAAAAAAAAATGATATAATTCCAGGCTGTGTTGCTTAGAGTAAATATTTCCATTATAAAAGGGATGAATAGGCAGACAGAATAGAATAGTACCAAAGCAAGACTGAAACACAGTTGGGCAGATATTAAGTCTTTATTTATCTGGAGAATGTGATAGTAAGATGTGAGTTTGAAAGGGCTTATATAGCTCAACCTCTGTTGTCTTAGTGATTGTAGGCCATATGTTATCTTTGTTAGGCTGGCTTCACTTATTATATAGTCTCAATTTGCAGTCATGTCATTATCCTGGTATCTCTAAATTCCTTAGGAAGAGCATATTACTTGATATATGCTAGACTCTCTTTTGATATCTGGTTGGGAACTTCTATGACCTTACAACTTTTGCATACCTGAGAAATCCTTCATTGTGTATATAGCATCAATGTCCTCTAATACCATATTCAGTAGCCAAGTCCTCTTGGATAACAGCTTCAGGAGCCACTCAGTACCTAGAAGGCTAGGTAAGGTGAAGTGAATCCAGGAACCAATTTACTAGGAGGCTTTTCTTGAGCGGATTAGAGAAGCTTTTTTTCTAAAGTGAAAGATTTACATTTTTATACCTTGGACTCTGCTTTGGGTGGAGTCTTGCTGATTTCTGAGATGGCCTGAAGTATCTTTTATGTTTGTCCAAAAATTTTGTTTCTTTTAAATGATATTAATATTGTCATGATGTTCCAATTTCTTTTACCATTTCTTAATAGATGACTTATTTCAGAACATATTTTAGTTTTTCAAATCTTTGTGCTCTGCTTCCTGATCCCAGTTCTTAATATAAACCTGGATAAAACAGTTCAGCAATACAACCTGAAATTTGGGCTTCCTTGAAATTTCCTCCACTCTGATACCCACTTATCCTCACACAAAGTCTTAGAACATTGACAAACATAGGCAAATATTTTACCAGAGTATAGTATGCAAGCCCATAGTCTAACCCTCAGCAAAGTACCCATTCCCATATCAAACCTCCTAAGTATGGTCTTTACTGTCCACAGTTTTATCAGCATTCTAGTCTTCTAAGCTCTCATCAGAATGACCTATCAAGTTGTGCTGTGACATTCGAGGGCTTCTCTATCCTTATTCTTCAATGTTTTCCACATTCTTCCTGAAAACCAGTGCCAAAAGCTTCTGAATCACATGTTCAAGTATAATCACAGCCACTAGCACCTTTCTATTTATGGTACTAATTTTCCGTATTGGTCAGCTTTCTTGTTGTGATACAAATTACTCAATACTTTCAATTTAATACATGAGAGTTTTATTTGGCTCTGCTTTCAGAGTCTACGGTAAGCCGGCACCAAGCAAAGAACGTCATGGTGGATGAGTATGATGGGCCTAAGCTGCTTAATTTATGTTACTTGGGAAGAGGAGCAGGGGAACAGTACCAGAGCAAAAGGAGCCAGAGACAAGCTATAGTATTCAATGCCAAACTTACATAGATGTATCCTAAAATGCGCTTTACTAATCTGAGGTACTTTTTTTTAATCCATTCAAATTGACAATCACTATTAACTGTCACAATATTAAAAACAGTTATATGATTTATATATTCATGATTCTGTATGATTTTTAAGTTGAGTATTGGTGTGTTCTCACTTTCACCAGATGCACACACATACACTTGCACACACACACATACTTGCCCAAAGAGAAATGCAGTTACTTAATGTATCTTACAAAGAGCCTCCCTCAGGGCTGGAGAAAAAACTTAGTGGTCTAAGCACCTGCAAGGCAAGCACAAAGACCTGGGTTGATCCCCAGTACCACATTGTGTGCTGGTCTCAGAATCCTGGGCATGCTGTGTCAGCCACAGAATCTGGGCATGGTGATGCATTCCTGTAATTCCAATGCTGGGGAAGCTCAGATAGGAGGATCAGTACAAGTCCAAGTTGCATAGAAAGACCAATAGATAAATAAATAAATAAATAAATAAATATATATTTTTTGCAGAACCTGGGATTGAACTCAGGCCTTTGCACTTGCCAGGGAAGCGCTTATTCCACTGAGCAATCTCCCCTGCCCCAAACAAATAATTTTTAAAAATTAAAGAAGGAGCTTCTCTCAGTGAGAAGATTCAAAGAAGTAAAATTTCATATGATATATTAAATTTTTTGAAAAGCTCAAAGAAGTGTCGTTTTTGAGAGTAAATTTCATGTCAAAACATTTAGATATTATAGCCTGATGTTAGAATTTTCCCCCCTATATTTTAGGGGAAGATCTACAGGATGTTCAGCATCTCACTAAGAGATCAGACTCATAATGATTCTCCTGTTTACAGCCTCCCAAGTGCTGGGATTACAGGCATGCAGCTCCATGCCTAGTCTCAATCACCATCTGAGTATGTTCTGGTGGCAGGGCCAGCACGGTAGGCCAGGGGATTGAACCCCTGACCCCTATGCCTACTTGCAGATGCTTTAATCCACTGAGCTATTTGGCCAGCTCTGAGACTTTTTCATTTTCATATTGTTTCTAACTATTAGCACTTTGTATCATGCCAATTTAAAATACATGTAATAGATTATGAAAGTATCAAACTATTTAAACTACACTACAAAACATTTTCAAAAATTTCCCTTAAATATTTCTATGTGAAATTACTGTGAGTTTTATCCTTATGGAAGGGAATAGAGTAAATTGATATTTTTGGACCTCTAAATTGCTCTAAATTTAAAACAACCTACTCTTAAGTCAAAATTACATTTGTTATTAGTGACATATCCTTTCGTGTGTTTATTTTTCAACACATCAATTCTTATTTTATCTAGTAAAATAATGTAAAATTTAACTTACATCATTTTACTCCCTAGGTCAATAGCTACCTTCAGACAATAGTAAAACATCAAGACACTTTGCAGAATGATTTCACCTAGCCTAGCCTCTTTTTAAGACTTTTTATGACACTCTCCCCTTATTATTTATGCTGTACTTAGACAAATACAAGTATCTCATGAAATTTTATCACATACATACAGGCTATACAATAAGTGATTGTTGTTCATTTTCACTCTCTCTGGCAAACTCTTAACTCACTTCTCAGGTATCAACTAATTGAAACTTCTCAAAGGATCCTTTGTGAACTACTGTACTGAGTGAGATCCAGTACTGGGCGGCCCCATCCATTCTGTCTGAAACACTTAATGCATTGTAATTATTTATGTAATTATTGGGGCTAGGGAGATAGCTCAGTAGAATAAGTGCCTGCCTGGCAAGCGCAAGGGCCAGAGTTCAATCTCCAGTTCTGCCAAACTAACTAACTAGCTAACTAACTAACTACCCTCCCAAACCATGTAATTTTATATTGCATATCTAATTATTTGAGGTGAATTCTTTGATCTTTGTATTTTCCTTAAATGTAAATTCCATAAGGACAGGTATCATAAAGATAATGGCCCAGGGCTCTATTGTCTCTAATATTGAAAATAATGTCCACAAAATAGAAGATATAAAGTATACTTGTGCAGATTAACTCACAAGAATTTTATGTGGTACAAAAGTCAAATTAATATCAAAGTAATTACATTACTTTCTTCATTCTCTGACCACAGATTTCTGTTAGGTACGCCAAGAAAATTGCTGAGCAGAAAACTATGAAGTAGTCTCTATCCAGAAAGCAGCATAGTTCACCGTTCACCATTCACCACTGTTACTCAAGCTTCATGATCATATTTTCTCTCCTTTCCTGTAACTTCTTTGTTATAATTTAAAATCGATTTCACTATCACCAATAAGCATCGTATTAAAAAGAAATACAATGGTAGTTTTTTCTTTCATGTTTCTCCTGAAAAGTTATAAAATATTAAGATGTATATGTTCTGAAACTAAGATTTTGTTTTCACCGTTTTATTGCTTGACTATACATGTCACTAGTTTGTTTAATTTTATTTAATTTCTTGTGATTTTGTAAGTTATGAAAGAAAATGACATGCATTGGCCCCAAGGGTCAATTTAAATATGTTGCTAGAAATTGCAGTCATTGCCATCTGATTTCACACTAAAACCACATACCTGTATTACCCTTTTCACGTCTTTCAGCCTCAGCCACAAAGTGAATTGCTTCCTCCACTGATTATATTCCTTATGATATTCTCAATGCAGGCCCCAAACAATGAGGCCGTGATCATGCATGAAAACTCCAAACCTATGAGACAAAATGATTCTTTTCCTTTTCATGTTTCTGCTCTGCAGAATAATGTATAATTGAAGCTTTAAGAATTTTCTCTAGAAAACTTATTTCAGGTGTTCAGACTATGGTAAGCTACAGGTAATTGAAATCTCAGAAAGTGAAACTGAGGAAGAGAGTGACTCATTCTTTTTTATTTTAATGAGAAGAAAACAAAAAATGAATATATTAAAGTAGAATTTCAAAACAGGCTTGTGCTACTATTGTTTGGACCATATTTCATGCCTGTATCTTGTACTTTTGTATATTCCTCAGTCAATTTCTTTCATTGTTAATAAATTATTATGGTACATTCACCAGATGAGACAATATCAGTACACTCAGAGTTGTTTGGCTACAGATGATAGATTATTATGGTACATGTATCAAATCTAAAAAGCTAACATTGATGCACGACTATTCACAAAACTCCAGATTATTTGGATGATAACAAATTTTCCATTGCATTTATTTATGATACTCTTTAAACTCTTTTGATCTAGTTTTTGTGAATTATCCTTAGCCTTCTCTGTTTTGTTATGTCTCAGACATTCTTTGTTTCTCAAGGCTCATTTATTGTTTTTTTTTTATGGCTGCCATGTGGAGAATGGATTATGAAGACTCAAGTGAACCGAGGAAGAACTTAATAATGCAGTTAGAATCAGAAGGCCGGCTTGTCTCCTGTTGCACTGTCTTTAATACCCAGGATGTATTTAGCAATGACTACATGTCTCAGTTTTAGTGCTTGAGAGGCACACTGAACAGCACAACAGCTCGAGAATATAGAAATTCATCAACCCGAACAATGCAATTTTCCGAAACAAACAAATGAATAAACAAAGAATAATAAAAACCAAATCGTTTGTAGAGTATGTAATTCTAAAACGTTTATCATTTTTTTTTTAATTTAGGACAGAGTCTATAGGGCCTCACTGCATAGATTGGACTTGTAGGGATTCTCCTGTGTACAGCCTCCCAAGTGCTGGGATTACAGGTGAGCACCACAAGCCCAGTCTCAATCACCTTCTCAGTGCACCTCCGGGTCGGGGCTGACAGAGCAGGCAGGTCCCCGCGTTTACCTAAACAGGTGCTTTAATCCGCTGAACTGTTTGGCCAGTCCTCTGTCATTCTAAAACTTTAGGTAGCTTCTGGATGTCTTCTTGGGATTAAAGAGAAGTGATTTTATTTATTTATTTATTTTTTTCACAGGTTCTCACTATACGGCTCGAACTCAGTGATCCTCCGGCACTGGGATTCTAGGCACACGTCAGCATGCCTGGACTTCTGCTTGCCCAGGGGGCGGGACTGGTGCAGCATGTGATGCCAGAGATCAAACCCTGGTCCTCGCACTTGCGTAAGCAGGTGCCTAGTCAGGTGTGCTAACTCGCTGGCCCAAGAGCAATGATTTTTAACAGTCATGTTCAGTGATTCTGTGAAGCATGAGGTAAGTGTTTCTTGGGGATGATAATTTGGCAGGAAGGACCCAGGATTCTAGAACAAGATGCTGTTTTGGGGGGCTCCATTAAATGCAGGGAAGAAGCATTGGGTGTAATGAAAACCACTGTGAATGTTTAAATCTTAAGAAAATTATGTATAAGCTGTCACACCTCTCAAAATTCTCCTTCTCATTTTAAACACACATACTGCATTAATTATGTCACTTTCTGAAATGTTTCTGAAAGCCCTCTTTCATGAGAGTCACTTGTTGTATGCAAATAGCTGCTTCAACTACCCAGATCTACTCAAAATGTTTATTTTTTATGACCATTTTGACTTTGGGGAAAAGCAAAAATTTGCATAGTGTCAGATATTGTGCTTAGAGTTAATGAGGACATACTTCTATGCTTTTACAAACCTTTCTTTTTGTTGGACAGAATTGGACAATAACATTCATTGTATTTTTATTCAAACTTCATAAAGACAGTCATGAGAAAAGTTATTCAAAACTGTTTCAATAAGTGGCAAGAATGTTGGGATATGTGTGTTTATTGTGAAGGAGCTATACTGAAGATCAATGGGAAAATTCTTTTGCTGTAAAAATTAATTTAAATATTCACTACATATTTTGATCAAACCTTAGAAAGTACAGTGGCTTGGTAGAGAATTTTGAGACAGGTTCTAACTACATGTAGAGAAAATGGTTCTGGATTCAGACTGGATGCTGGTGAACAATTTCTACACTATCAGTATAAATGAGAAGTTATAGTAACAGTTTTAAGCAGTTTTATTTCATAGGATTGTCAAATATAGGTTGGTGCATTTGAATTACCATGTATGGCAGGCTTTGCATGTATCTTGTAAGTGGGTGCATTTAAACTAAAAAGGTAATCTCTTATTACAGGAAGTGATAATAAGTTATGCTACAGAAGAAAGCAGTAGAATAGCAAACTGCCCAAATAAAATTCTGAGAATTAGTCATCTACTAAGAGAAGTAAATCAACTATGGTAGCTTCTAACATTTTTGTCAAGACAGTTTTACTCCAGTAAAAATGACTGAGTTTCTCCTAAAATTTTGTATTTGGAAATATTTCAATTATTTTACTATTGAATGGAAAACTAAAATATCTGAATATAGTATTTCAAATTTACTAAGAGCCAATACTAATATATATTTTATTTTAATATAAGTATTGTATTGATGGCAGACAACTATATTTTAAGAATATAGTGAAATAAGTGATATTACCTTATAACTTTGTAAATCTCTTGAAGACTGGTTTATTAGAAGATAACTAGAGTCTTATATTTGCTTCTTCCCTTACTTCCTTGCAGTATATTTATACAGTTACTAGAAAATTTCACTGAACACTTATAAATCAGAATTAAAATGGAAAACATGGGCTGGCCAAAAAATTCAGTGGATTAAAATGCACAGGTAGGTGCAGGGGTCAGGGGTTCGATCCCAGAGCCTGCCATGCTGGCCCTGCCCCCAGGGCACACTGAGACAGCGAGTGAGACTGGGCATGGTGGTGCATGCCTGTAATCCCAGCTTTTGGGAGGCTGTTAACAGGCGGATCACTATGAGTCCAATCTATTAGTCAGACCTTGAACACCACGTAGACCCTTCCTTAAAATACAAAAATAAAGCAAGCAAGCAAGTAAATGAAAAACATTATCTTATTATTACTTTTAAGTTATTTTTCATAACATAGACCCCTCTGTAAGGAACTCCAGGTTTGCTGACCTGCACTTCGATATATATAGGACTGAATGTGTCAGATGGCTGAATGTATCAGCTCATAGAATCTGCTGGCTCCACCACTGCTGCTGGATAAGACGCTGCCTGAAATAAACATGATGGTTCTCAGAAGTTTGGCCAGGAACCAATTGTTCATAACATAAAAAATCTTATAAATGTTCCAGCTTTGGTGCTGTTTTTACATGTTTTATCTTGTTCCTTCCTTCTTTGTGCTAAATTGTTCTTTCTCGTGAAATATTTTAACACTTCTTTTTATACAGGAGGAAATTGAGAGATAAGTAATTTATTTGGCTCACTTGTATATATAATAGTCTATTTCTCCAGGCTATCTTTTTAGCCAAAATATTCATGATCTCCTACTAAGAATTCATTGTTCAATATAGCAATATTAGGAATTATATAAAAATGAAGAGTAGTTGTGAAGATAGTAAAAGTTCTTTAATGTGGAAGGATTTCAAAATGGTGATGAAGCTAAAAATAAGTAGAAGGTATAGAAAAAATGTAAGAGAAAATGATTTTTATTTAATTTACATAATAATTATTCAAACATATGGCTTCTTCAGCAGACCTGTGATATACTCTGAGTCAAATTAGCTTTGTTTTGGAGATATTGAGATGAAGAAGAATGTCTCCATTACATTTTTTTTCATTGCTGGGACCAAATAGTTAACAACCTTATTAAGGAGGGAAAGGTTTATTAGCTGACAGTTTGTGGAGGTTTCACTCCGGACTCACCTGGGTCCAGGGCAGAGCAGCACATTGAAGAGAGCAGCTGTTCATGGCAGTAAAAGAAAGCAAAACAGCAAACCATAACAGAGAAATCCATCCTGAGGATGAGGACTAAAAGGGAAGAGACTCACAGACACATAAGAGGGCGCCTTGACTGGAGTCACCACAGAGTCTTGTGCAATATACAGCCAGCCTTTTGGTTGCTCACCTATACAAATTGTATGAGTTCTGTTTCAGTAAACACAGACACACAAAAATAGTTTCTAAGAGAATTTTTTTTTACATAGAATATAAGATTTCAAACTCCTGGCTTATATCATTTCATTATTCTTGCTGCCAGATTCACTTTATTTCTTCATAAAATGGTGACACATTGGGTTATTGGGTTGGCTTTTACTCTGTAAATAACCTAGCACTGTCCTCTGATAGGCACTTCAGATTATTACTTCTGAGGAGTATCAACCTGCAGATGCATTTAGCTGCATCAAAAATAAAATACTCATCGCGTTACAATTCATGATATGTCCAGAAAACTTACATGTTTCAGTGTGTGTAATATATTTTGTCACTGTAAGTCACTTTCACAACTGACTGTGTAAAAAAGTTATTAGAAGGTTGCCAATACTTTCTCATATTTGAATCTACCTGCGTTCCATTTGCCAAACAATTTCTCAGACTAAATCACATAAAGAATTGCTATAATGTGCCCAAAGGTCAAAATGCATCGAATTCTATCTATAACTGAAATGAGAGATGTCTATAATGCTAAGGCTTTTGTTACTATCTTATAATCACCCATGACATGAAGATATAACTACGTTGCACTTCTCTATCATCATAGTGAAATTCATTTAATTCTGGATGATCAATTGGTGAGGTAATAAAAGGCAAAGGAAAGTTGTCTCAGTGCTTATGTGGGAGATGGAAATTCCATCCTCACATCAATATCTGCTTGGGATTGTTTTAGCCAAAATGTAGAGAAGAGTTCATTTTAATAGTCCAAGGAATCATCAGGTTAGTTCATCTGCTTACCATTTCCTGTAGCAGGTGACCATAAAGGGTTTTAGAAGAGCACAGTTTTGGAAGTTAGAATGGTTTTTAAAAGGTTCAGCGTACTAGCAAAGCCTTGTTCTCCCTTGGAGCTAGAGGAAAACTTTATTTTCCTTGATTTCTCTAGTTTCAAAACTCTGCCACTATCTCTTGGCCAGGGTTCTCTTCTTTCATGATCAGTTGTATCACTCTAGTATTTATTTACCTGTTCACATCTCTTATTGTCACCTTCTTCTCAGGATTCATATGATTGCATTGAATCCTTCCAGACAACTTAAGATAATCTCACTAAATCAAATATGTAAAGACATTCCTGCCATAGAAACTAATATACTCTGTGGTTATGGAGATTAGGATGTGGATAGTTTTGAAGACCACTGTTCTGACTAACACACAGGAGGACATTTATTGATTCCATCAGAGATGTTCTCATGGACACACCAACATACTTTTTAAGTGCTAACTTCCTACCAGATCCTGTGCCATGTGAAATGAAGAGATTCTACCCTCAGGAGGTTTCATAGTTAAACCTGATCTGATGATTCTGATAGATAATTGAGTTATTGTAATGGAATAATTAATAATCAAAGAGTGATACCTAAGCAAATTCCAGCAGCGGCCAACTGAGGCTCTGAGACTCAATGAGTGCTCCCAGGGAAGGTCACAGTGAAGAGGTGGCAACAAGTGGGTGGGAGTACTCATCCTCACCTACAATTTCCCAGAATTTACTGTGAGTTAAGTTGTGTGTGATACAAGGGAGAGTACAAAGAAACACATGAATTCAACCATTTAAAACTCAAATTTCCACTGGCTTTGGACCTTACCTAAATCTATAATGCATTTTCTTCCCACAATCACTGACACAGAACCCATTATAATTACTCCTGTATACCTGATCACAACTCCTCTGTATGTTTCCCTTGAACTTTTGCAAATCCCAAAACACAGACTAAGCTCAAATCTGTTGCTGAGACAAAAGAAACACACAAGTTAAATCTATATTTTTAAATGTTTAGGTGGCTTTCAAAACTGCTTGGAGGGGCTAAGAATATAGCTCAGTGGCATAATTGCCTGCCTGACAAGGTCGTGAGTTCAATCCCTGGTACCATAAATAAATAAATAAATAAATAAATAAATAAATAAATAAATAAATAAATAAATAAATAAATAAAATTTTTTAAAACTTCTTGGAAATCTTCATATAGCCCTGTAGAAGAGATGCTGCCTTCTTCTTGGTCTCTATTTCACATAATTGAGGCTTACCTCACACAAAAAATTCCTGTCTTGTTCACTAGGTCTGCTTTCTACACTAGGGAGATAGCACAGTGGCATAAATGCCTGCTTGACAAGCACAAGGTCCCGAGTTTGATTCCTGGCATCTCCTTCCCCCAAACAGTCTGCTTCTATCCCTCTGGGAAATTAAAACAGCTAGGAAGTAAAGCTCACCTTTTCCCACCATATCTATCCACTTACCCCCATCTCCACCTCTCTCACTCCCTGTGTCCTCACTGCTTAGGAAGTGCAATCCTTCCTTCTTTGTACAGCTGATAAACTGTCCCTCTAGGAAAGTTTTCTTGCTTTCTCGCCAGTTCCTATCTGATGTTTGCCTCCTCATGTACATATAAATAATTGCATTAAGTTTCTCTTGCACTAAAAAAGTTTTTCTCTACCAAGACATTCTTATTAGCATGCAGGTATGTTATTATTCTTTATATTTAAAATAAAATCTTGCTCTTGCTTTAATAGTGCCCTCCAGCTAGTAGATCATTTTTCTGCTTTCCATTATGGTAATATTCCTCAAAAGAATACATAGACTCCTTTGTATCCTTCATATCTCTTGTATGCATTTCAAAGTAGTTTTTATTCTGCCCTCTAGAGTTAAACTGTTTATGAAAAGTACTACTAGTAATAGCTTGCAGTAATACTACATTCCAAGCATTTATAATTGCACTTTAGAAAACTATTTTCTCACTAACCTAATCCCTACAGCAGCATGCAGTGTAGCTAATAAGTATATTTTGGAATTAAAAATCTAGCCTAATACTTCCATATTCCACAGTGTTAGCCATCAAACTATATTTTCTTTCTGTACCATAAATAGAATTCACATTAATTATTAATTCTAAAAGCTGAAAGTTAATCTTGGTCCTCATCTTATTGGTAGCATTTAGCATATTGATTATTACTTCATTTTTGTAAGGTGATTTTAATTGGATTTATTTTCATTTTGAATCAGTATTGAAATTTAGGCTAAGTTGCCAATAGACATAGTAATATCCAGTAGCGTTATTTCAATAACTTTATGGCCTCATGTACACTAGACTAATCTCAAATTATTATTTCACAGCCCACACTCTCAGAGATGCTGATTTAATTGTTCTAGGATGATAAGTCCATATTAGTATTTTCAATGGCTCCCTAAGAGAGTCACAGATATTGCCAGAGTTGAGAATTAACAGGATTAAACATAAGCAGAGAAAAGAAGAGGTGGAAGCCAAATGTAGAAACCAGGCTAGGGCTAGACTATACAGCCCTTTGGGCTATACTGAAGAACAAAGATTATAATATAATCAAATCAATGTTCTTAGAAGAAAAATAACTCCGGAGAATGGTATGTGTTGAGGAATAGAGTACTCAGATCTCATCCACTTGGATGTAAGGTCTTGCCTAAATGCTCCATGTACATAGATAGCACTTGGCATGTTTGTCATGTTGCTAAAGAAGAAACATACTCTAAATCATAAGTTTTAACTATCATTAAATAAAGAAATTGCTGATTGGGTGGGCCATTGATTGAGAAGATTTAAGACTTCAACTTTTTAAAAAATCAGGTCATAAAGATTTTTAAAAATTGTTTTTTATTTCTTTATTTTCTTTTGGATTTAAATTCATAAAACCTCCAAATGGAAATGAGAACAAGAGGCTACTGAAAATAAAACCCTCTGAGGGGTTTGAAGACATTCAGGATTCAGGACGACTTCGTTTTGAATGAACACTTGTCCTTTAGTTTTTTGGAAAGTCATAGACAGTCAAGACTAGAAAAGCCTGGTTAAATCCTTCTGGCCCTAACAATAATAGCTGTAGCTTTTGGTAGATGAAAGAAAAGAGATATCAGGAAGTTTCCCACACAATCCAAAGATCACTACAAAAAAAATGGTGAAGAATGGTTATCATTTTGCTTTTTTTTTTTTTTTTTTTGATAGAGGAAGAAAAGTGCATTTTGTTTTACAATTTATAGATTCTAGTTTGTAGTCAGCTGGCTCTAAGGGAAAATGATATGGCAAAAGGGCACTACAGAGGAGGAAAAGGAGTTTATGGCATTGTATGTGGAAGGCAGCAAATGCAGCAATCAGCAAGCAGCAAGAATTTACCCCTCAGGGGAGAGAGCAAATGCAGCCCTCTACTGCCACAAATTATACAATCAAGTTTCCTGCTTTTGGGGAAATTGCAGAGGTCAGCATATCTAGAGTACAATGGATAAGCCATGCCCTGGGAAAAATCAGCTTCATAATCATGGTATCTCCCCTGCCATATACTCCTACCCCCATATTAATAGCTGATGAGTTTCTGTTCAAGATGACCTTGTTATTCTATAGAGAGGTCCAGGGCTAGGGAGATAGCTCAGTGGTCTAAATGGCTGCCTGGCAAACTCAAAGACCCAAGATTGATCCCCTGTACCACATGCCATGCCTACCCTGAACTGGTTGTGGGGGAGCACACCTATAATCCCAGCTCTAGAGAGGCTGAGACAGGAGGATCACTACAAGACTAACTGCATATTGAAACCCTGCATCAAAACAAATAAGTAAAAATAAAATCATAGAGGATCCCAATATTCTCATGTCAAAATTTTTTCTCTTAATAAGACAGGTTTCTTGAAAGATTTTGGTGTCATTTACTCCCTACGTAGTCCAGATTTCTACTCAAATACTATCCCATTAGAAAAATACTTTCTATACTCAACTATTAATTGCACTCTATTGTGACTCCAACTCATTCGCTCAGCTTAGTTTTATTTGCAACATCCAACATGAACAAGAATCAGCCAATGATTCATAGAGAGAGGAATTTCATCTTATTTACCACATGAAGAAAAAAGCCAGGAAAACATCCTAATAAGAAAATTCCTCTTTAAAATCTAAGAGTCTTTTTGTGTTCAAGTGTAGGTTTACTACCAATTTCTCCCTCATTAAAAATAAGAAATAAAAAAGAGAAAGTA
The DNA here is from genome assembly GCA_004027165.1 of Ctenomys sociabilis. NCBI lineage: Eukaryota > Metazoa > Chordata > Mammalia > Rodentia > Ctenomyidae > Ctenomys > Ctenomys sociabilis. The sequence continues at coordinate 16,736 of PVKA01027783.1, read as the reverse complement.
ATCTGAAGACCATCAGTATATTGGTTCTATAATAAATAATCACAAGTAAAAGGTTTGAAAATTAAATTCCCACAGCTTTCACTTCCTTATCCCATGGACAGTTCTGAGAACCTCACAATACATTCATTTGTACACAATGGATATTTCATTTTTTGAATAATTTTATTGAGAAACATAACAATGAGACAGTTTCAAAGCCGATTAGTAGGACAGTTTCAATAATTAATACATTGCATATTATTGTCTTAGTGGTTATCCATTATACAAGATGCAGGCCTGATATCCTGTCCACAAACACTATAGGAACAAATCATTTTATTCATTGAATTAAGAGAATGGAGCTGTATATCTATCCTATTTTGAATATACAGATACAAATTGGTAATTCATTTGTATCCCCCTTTTTTGTTTAGTTTTTTCAGAGAATGGTATACCATTATCATTTAAATATTATAGGTAGGTGAATTCATCAAAATATTCCAATATAGTCCAGGAGTCCATAATAGTAGTGGGTTATCAGTAGTACTGATAATGTCAGAAGTTGTTGACTTGAGCCTTTTACAGCTCAGTGTATTAACATGGCTTTACTTTTAATACCTTGTTTTTACACTTTTCTTCCGGATGGTTAAGACCAAGATAAAGCAAGACCAATACAACAAAAAATGTAACTTTTGTATATGACAAGGTCAGTCAAGTTCTCTCAGGATTTATCCCAAAACCAAATATTTCAGTCTGTAGATTCTTTGTCAGTGTCAGCCATGTGGATGAGTCATGGTCATTGCTTGACCAACTTGCTCTCTGAAAGCCTGAGAGAATGCGTTCTCTCCATGTGACTTTCCTTAGGCACACTCTACATCACAGATCACATTTCTCTGTGGCCTCATTTTGAACAGAAAATTTGGGACACTACTGAGTTTCATGGTGTTATAGTATAGGTGCTCCTCTGTCCTGAATCTTCTCAGTGGATATTTCATATGTGAGACATGTTACTTTCAACCCCTTTGTAAGAAAGGCTTAAGTACAGGACAGAAAATGCAAAGCTCTTTGAAACAAGGAAGTCTTTCCAAGAAGTGGGATGATACATGTTCGATAAATAACTGGCTAATACACTTGACAAAATATTTTATGAGGATCATTGATATATAAGGGTCAGAATGAGATGCTTATCCTGGAGAAGCAAAGAAAATAGGACTTACTGCCATTATTAGGCTCAAAGTTTTCTAGAGGCACACAAATATTTAAACAAATTATAACAGAATTAATACATAGTACATTGTTATGTTGACTATGTATTAAAATAATAAAATAATGCAAAGACTACCCAAACTTTTGAGGCATTAATGGATATAAACATTAAAAAGTTCTTACATATATAAACTATGAAAACAATAATGCATGAAAGAATTCCACTCTTTTCAGTTTATGTTCTAAGTAGAAGGGCGCACAGGCCCAGACAAAGCTAAAAATGATAGACTCATTTCTGGTACAGCTGGTGTCAGAGGTAACTGGGTTGGGTTTTCAGTCAGAATCAGGGATTCTCTCCCACACCTATTTTAAACTTTGGAATCCAACGAAGGGAAAGTTGACGTTTACACTGACTTTGGTAGTAGAAAGAGTATAGCTCAGAAAAATGTGACCTGTATGGGAGAAATTCTCCCCTACTAGTGAAATATTGGGATTAGATTCAATTGCAAAGGGACACCATCAGTGAAATAATTTTGCACACTATTGATGCAGGTATGCCCAGATCTTTGGCCAGTCTCTCCAATGAAGTCAATTGGACACATGTGTGCTATGATAGTGATGGTGAGGAGAGAGACAGAGAGAAAGAGAATGAGAGAGGAAGAGACAGACAGACATACAGAAAGACAGAGACAGAAACAGGGAGGGAGACAGAGATAGAGGCACAGAGATAGATGTAGCAGAGAGAGAGAGAGAGGAGAGAGGAGAGAGCAGAGAGAGAGACAGAAAGAGACAAAGTCAGGGAGATACACAGACAGAGAGAGATAGAGGGAAGGAGATAAAAGAGATATAGATAGACAGACAGAGACAGAAAGATACAGGGAGAGAGAGAGAGAGTAGCAAGAGACACAGAGAGACAGAAAGAGAAAGCCAGAGAGAGAGACAAACAGAGACAGCCAGAGAGGAGAGGAGAAGAGAGGAGAGGAGAGGACAACAGAGGAGAGGAGAGAAGAGCAGAGGAGAAGAGAGGAGAGGAGAAGAGAGCAGAGGAGAGGAGAGGAGAGACAGTCAGTATACTTATCTAGTACAGTACTAACAAAAATTTTTTAAAAATCTTATTTTTAGCATTACACTAAAGGATGGGATGATGAAGCTGTTCCTGTTCACATTATGGGTCATTGAATGGTTACATTAAAATTACATGTATTTTTCTTGTCATTTTCTTTTATTACCTGTTTTAACAAACATTTACTTTAAAGAGAGTATAGCAATAGTTGATATGTCAGTAGAAGTAGTACACATTTAGAAGACCAAAATGACCGTTATTTCAAGCATGGTTTTAGTATTATACATTTCTATCCTCAGGGTAGTTGCTTAGTTAACAGGTATCAGCATATAGAGTTAGTCAGGGTGAGAATTCTATCCATTAATTGCTATTTTCAAAAACCTGATGGAGATACTTGGGACCATTGCCTTAGCATCTTGTTTATATAAATGTAGTTTGGCTCCTGCCAAATTTCCTAACTTTTCTCCTTTCTCTATTTTCATTGTTCGATCATTAAGTTTTCACTTTCCATTAAACTGTTTTACACCATTCAATTTTTATTTCTTATTTTGAGTTCTTACACTAGGGTGACAATATTATATTTACACATGTGGGTCTGATTTATTTCACTTAAGAGTATATCTTCAAGTTGCATCTACTTATATATGAAGGCTTCGAGCTGGTTTTTCTTTACAGTTGAGTAATACTCCATTGTATTAAAAACACCATATCTTTTTCATCAATTCCTCAGGTGACGGACATTTTGGTTATTTCCAAGATTTGGCTATCACAAATTGTGCTGTTACAAACATAAGCACACATTTATAACTATAATATGATGTTTTGAGTTCTTTTGTGAAAATTCTTAGAAGGGGAATAGCTGGACTGAATGGGATTTCCAGTCTGAATTTTTTGAGGAGTCGCCACATTGATTTCCATAACGGTTGCACCAGTCTATATTCCCACCAGCAGTGGAGAAGGGTTCCTTTTTCCCCATGGCCTCTCAAATATTAGTTGTTGGTTGATTTCTTTATGATAGCCATTCTTTCTGGGGTGAGACGGTATCTCAGTGTTGTTTTAATTTGCATTTTATGAATGGCTAATGGTGTGGATCATCTTTTCAGGCAATTATTTGTCTCTTATATTACTTCCTCTGAGAAGTGTGTTTTCATCTCACATGCCCATTTCTGGATTGGATCTTTAAATTTTGGAGCCCTAATGTTTTTCAGTTCTTTATAAATTCTACATAGAAGACCTTTGAGTGCTTCTTAGTTAAGAATTTTCCCAAATTTGTGGGTTATCTTTTTTCCTCTCTTGGCAATTTCTTTTGTTTTTATTTAAATAATTTTACTGAGAAACAAATAGCAATGAGACAGTTTCACAACCTATTACTAGCACATTATCAATAATTAATACATGGCATATTATTATCTTAGTGGTTATTTATTGTACATGATGCAGACATGATATCCTGTCTCAAACACTATTAGAACAAATCTTTCTATTCATTGAATTAAGAGAGTGGAGCTGTGTATCTATTCTATTTTGAGAGTACAGATACAAAATGGTCATTCATTTCTATCATACTTTTTGGTTAATTTTGTCAAAGAAGGGCATTCATTGTCACTTAAGTACTGTAGGTGCATGAAATCAGCTAAATATCTCAATATAGTCCAGTAGTCAATAATAGTAGTGGATTTTTCCATAAGACTGACAATGTCTGAAGTTGTTGACTTGAGCTTTTTATAGCTCAGCATATTAATATGGCTTCACTTTTCATACGTTGTTTCCATACTTTTCTGCTGGATGGTTAAGACCAAGATAAAGCAAGACATTTATAACAAGAAATGTAATATTTTATTTGATAAGGTCAGTCAAATCTCCTCAAGGTTGTGCAAACACTTAATAAGAGGAGGTTCCAGTTGTCAATTCTTTCAGATATTTCTTGTGCAGTTTCATTTTTGTTCATGAACTCTCTGCCTAGCCCTATATCTTCAAGAGTTCCTCCTATTTTTTCTTCCAGGCGATTTAATGTTTCTGTTTTAATGTTTAGATCTTTAGAGTCCGGGCTTGGTGGCGCGCACCTGTAATCCCAGCACTAGGGAGGCAGAAAGCAGGAGGATCACTATGAATGTGGGCTGCATAGTGAGACCCTGTGTACAAAAAAAAAAAAAGAAAAACTAAATGTTTAGATCTTTATTCTATTTTGACTTTAGTTTAGTGCATGGTGATAGACCTGGGTCATGTTTTAGTTTTGGGCATGTAGAGAGCCAGTTTTTCCAGCACCATTTGTTAAAGGGCCTATCTTTCTTCCACTAAGCATGTTTTGTCTGGGCACTGATCAAAATTACATATACATATTTTTTAAATTTTAGTTTTCTATTTGTTCTTTGCTACAGATGAATTTCTGTGTTTGGTAAACAAAGACACGCCACTTGTATCACTCACATACGATAGTGTTTGCATAAATACTTTTTAATTAGGCTGTTTGTCATGATAATTCCTTGTGCTGCTTTACAGTATCAACTTGCAAATGATTTTACTTTCTGTCTTTTTACACCTTACTTTAGTAATATTTACACAAGCTCACTTCTTCTATCAAATAAGTTTCAATTACCACAATTTTCTCTTAGATTTCTAGTCTCACTAGATATCAAAATCAATAAAAATAGTTCTGGGCCAGGGCAAGGCTTCACCCATATTTAGCCTTCGGGCTGATGACCGTCAAAGCTGTCAAGATAAAATCTTCCACATTTTTTTGATGTGCATGTTATTTGTGTTCTTCACTGTGATTCTCCTGACTCCTCCCCAGTCTATGTCTCATGGTTGCTTCACAACACCTTCAGCAATCTGTATCACAGACGTGCTTACCTGAAGGAGGTGTCACATCCTAGCTCTCTTTTCCTTATTCAAGATTTTGCTCTCTTCACATTTCCCTATAACCTATACTCTCTAAAGTTTCATAAACATTTTTGTTTCCCTAAGTCAGCAACATTTTTCTAGTTTAAGAAAATTTTGTTGTATTTGACTAGGAAGTATTGTGAGCACATTTGAATAAGAAAAAGCTTATTAGAATTTTTGGTGAAAATTCAATCAGTGAGGGGGAAACACTTACTCAGGGTGTTTTTAATGTTGATTCCTAGATCATAGCATATAGGAGACTATGAAACGCATGTTGAGTATCTGATATCCATCACGCATCCTCTCCTTTAGTGGAAGTACTATTCCTTTATTTTTCTCTGCTATGTGTAGTGGTGTCAGTTATCCTAAGTGATTCCAGAGTTCTGGATACCTAGCTTGTTCTTTGAGTCCAGTTTAAATTGAAATTCATGAGGCAATTTTGCTTACTGGTTAAGAGCTAGAACTTTTCCATTTGTCAAGTCTGAATTCGAATCCCAGTATCACACATCACTAGTTAACTCAGTCAAGTATATCAAACTTCCTTTAGGTCAGTTTTTATGTCTGTAAAACAGAAACAGTGATAGCATCTTCATCCTCCAGTAGCGCAGTGTCTAATACAGAAAACATAACAATGCATATCATTAGTGTTCATCCCTCACATATTAATTTCAATTTTATTTCTCATAGAATACTTTCTCTGATCTCTAACAGAAGTTAGATCCTTTCATAGATTTTCATTCCTTGAACCTACTTTCCTTCCTTCCTTCCTTCCTTCCTTCCTTCCTTCCTTCCTTCCTTCCTTCTTCCTTTCTTTTCTATTCTTTTCTTTTCTGCCCTCTCCCAATTCCTCATGATTCCTTTCTTTCTCCTCTTCTCTCACATTCCTTTCCCCTCTTTTCCTTTTTCATTTCTTCCCTTGCTCCTTTCTTTCCTTCTGTTTTACTTCTTTGTTTTGTTCTTTGCATAATTGTACAAAAAACATTAATTCTCCCACCTTAGTTAAGATCATGATTATATTTCTAGTAATACCTCAATTGAAAATGAGGCAAAAATAGTTCCATTGATTACCTTATAATACTTATAACAATTTATTTTGTATCATTCTTGTTGTTACTATTATTCAGTAAGGGTGGACATAGCTATTTTCTTCCTGGAAACACTGCCATTGGGCTGGGTATGTGAGCTCCCAAAGGCTGAAATAAAAAATTTAGCCCAGCCTTTTACAAGAAGTTTGCAAGTTATTTGACTCTTATTGTGGAGAAAGAATTTTCAAGACACATCAGTCAAAGAGGCGTGAGAAGGGTTTATTAGATTGCACTCAAAGAATGGAGTGTAGTTCTCAGAAAAAATGAGATAAACTGCAAGCCAGCATGGGTACATTCAAGGGGGTGTCTTCAAGAGGGTTATCTAGTATGTGATTTCACTGCCTGTCCAGTTACAGTGCAAGCCATAAATCTGTGTTTGAAGCTGAGATCTGCTACCTGCCAATATTGCTACTTCCTGAGCAGCAGGGAATACAATGAGCTCATCTCTACATTTTTTTCTTTCTTAGTCCTCATGGAAAATATGATTCTCTCCCTTCTCTTTGGAAAAACACTAAAGTAACTGGACTTTGTCTTCTGAGGGTTAACATCTGCATATACTTTCATTCATCTGGCATGAGGACAGAAGGTGTTTGTTGTTATAACTGTAGAAACTTAGAGATATTTGTCTCTAAAAGAAAAACATGTACGTTCTAAAGTACCATCTGGCCTGCAGGTTACAAGAAAAATTATATTTTCACAGAAAGCATGAAGCAGGAGAAGAAGGCACAGCAACCAGGCTGGGGTAGTAGGCAAGTCATGCTATTACAAAATCCTAGGACATAAGCACAGAACATAAGGGCAGTCTCCCAAGCCCTGCAGGTACATTTTTTTTAAAGCTTGAGCAGGTTTTCATGGAATGGCCTAAATGTGATGTCAGTGTGAGAAGGAGAGGGAATCAAAATAAAGATTATCACCACAGAGCTCTTCACTGCTGTGTTCTTCTATAGAGCAGTGGTCCAGTCTCACACTGTAGAATGTACTTCTTTTCGTAGTCTGACTTTACCCAGACTCACTCCTTAAAGCCTTCTTTCTTTTCTTACCTTTAATAAGTGGAAAACCTGGCTCTTGTTTGCACTTATTTTGGCCGATTCTTTGCTCAGGACAGAAAGCACCTAGAAACCTCCTGTAGGAGGCTCCAGCACTTCCAAGTCCAGTAATAGCAATGTTTTTTTCTGATTCTCTTTAGAACAAATCCTCATTTGCATGTGTTCTTACATACAAAACATAGGATTTAGTCAAATGCATTTATAGATTAAAGATGCTGTGATGCTTTGAGATGTTACAGTGTTTCACTATAGCTTCTTTGACTCAGGCCCAGTTATTCATAACTTAGCTTTCAGGACAGACTAACAGTTATATTTCTGCAGAGTAGGCAAACAAGTTTCTTATTTTTAAATGTACAGGATCTACAGGGTCTCACTACATAGTTTGGACTCATAGTAATCCTCCCATTTTCAGCCTCCACCCCAGGGGTGGGGCAGCACAGCAAGCCTTTTTTGTGTGTGTGTGTGTGGTGGAGAACCAGGCATTGAACTCAGGCCCGACACTTGCCTGGGAAGCACTTATTCCACTGAGCCATCTCCCTGGCCCAACAGCTATATTTCTGGGGAAGGAAAGAGTAATGGAAAAATGAATGAGATGAAGCAATTTTAAGCTGCATCTGGTTTGATGACCATTTAGTTTATTACTTTTCTATTTACTCTGCTTTCAGAAACTATAACTGTGTGTATAGTCTGTGGGAAAGGTTTTCCTAATATGCCCCAAATGTGCCATTATAACAGTGACCATGAAAGACAAGTTAAATTAAACAGGTTAAATTTGAAGCTCTGAACCTGTGTAAAAAAAATTGTTAAAGTTTTTCTAAATATGTTTTTTCAATGCTGTGTTGAGGTGATTCATTTCTGTTTCATGGACACAGATGCTGAGATTTTTACATTGTCAAAGCAACAGTGTAGAGAGGTAGGAAAATAGGATGTGACAAAAACTAATTTTTTCTTCCCCTTTTCCATCCTTTACTTGGCCCAAACTCATACTGAAAAGCCTGTTGTTTTCCTCCCTTCAGTAAATGTGAAACTTTGTCATTTTTTATGATCATTGTGTTTAATTCTATTTTAGGAACAGAAAGACTCTAGAAATAGGCTCTGGCACCTCAAAAGCTTTAACACTAATTTCTGACATGGAGGCAATACATAATTTTCCTGTCATAGCAGACATTAGTGACACAGCAAACTGGATTTCTTGACTTGAAATTTCTTTTGTCTTCTGCCGTTCCAGCTATGATAGGCTGTTCATTTTCTATGAAATATTGCAGCAGTGTTTTTCTGCTGCTTTCTGTTGTTGTCCATTATGGAAAATAATTCCACAAACTTACCACTATTTAAAATATGACGTACCTCACAAATTTGCTTAGAGCTTTGAAACTAAATAGATAAGTAAGTAAATTGAGTAATAAACAAATCGAATATGGCTAAAATTTCCCATCTCATCTCATTTTTTCATTGCTTTTTCCTTTCCCAGAAATATTTGTGTTGCTTTCCATGCTTATAGTGTTATAGGGATGATAGCACAAAGTGCAAGTATGGTCTCAGGGAAGTATTATGACTCCTACCTTGTTAGATGTCTGCTATGCCGAGTACAGATTCTCTAAGCGATGAAGAATGTATTCCAGGAACAATGGAAGTCAAGAGAGAAAGGTCATTGAGAGGAGAGAAGGCTCCTTCCAGGAAGGGTCCCAAATGGGTATGTGGGGACCACACTGTATAGGGAAATTTTATGGACCCCAAACACATGGGTTCTAGCTATGACCAACCACTAAGAGTATGAATATAGCTGCTTATGTAATATTGTCCTGATGGGAAGCAGGTCATGTATGGAGCAGTCATGGAAAGATCAAAGTACTTCTCAGGTAGATGATGAGTCTGGGGTCTTAGTTGCCCATTAGAGTCACTGATGCTCATCTAAATCAGGTGTTATCACTGATCTCCTCCTTGGGGGATACTTAGGTCCTTTGGTTGTGATCTTCAAGTCTGGTCTCCAACTGGTGCATCTAATGCCACGGCTGTAGTGGGTTTCACCTTTTGTCTTGATTCCCTCAAGAGCCCAGCCATGTTTGCTGCCTATAATATTTATAATTTAGGTGTTTGTAATGATAATAATTGTATGACCTTCACACTTGTAGGACATAAATGTCCTACGCTGTATAACATTTTTCACATTGTTCCTTCACTTATGGTTTTTATTTTTGAGATACGTCTGAGATACCAGAGGTGTATTTCACTCAGTCATATCAAACGCAATAATGTTTTTATATAAATTTGCAATAGTTTATGTACCTACTCATATATGGAGGAGAGTTTAAGTGTTTCACTTTTGTTTCCAGGAATAGTGCCAAGGTTTCATAGATAAATAGAGAAGGATTTATGAATAGTCTAATGTAGTGGATTATGTCAATTTGAGCCTTCAGTGATTAAATAACTTACACCTTTAGAAGTGTTCCTGTATATTCTAAAACAAACATCAAGGAATGAAGTCATAAACCTAAAGAGGTGCTTAGAGAAATCTTGTTGAAAATAATAATAATAAGAGCTCCTTGATTTCCAGGGGAGACCCCAACTATGTGGCCATGTGGCTTCTTGATCTAGAGCTACTTATAGATAAGCAGATCACAGGAACTGCTCAAATTTTTATTGACCATCTATCACAAGTGGCTTTGTGGACTTAAAGTGATCAGTTGGAACTTAGGTTTAAAACCCAATTCTTCAACCTATCAGGTTTACAGGAAATTAGGATCTTAGGAAAAAATTGGTTAGTATGTGTTATAGTTTCCACAGAACTCAGCAATTTAGTGCAGAGTGGCTGTGTCTCCCCTTAGGAGGGAATGAGCAACATACATTTCAGGAAATTCATTTTTGGTCCTGAGTCCTATTTCATTATCTATTCTAATTTTAATCCCCATTTTAATATGGCTGATTCTATAATTCTAACTCAGGCCCTCCCTCTAGCCACCTGTCTCATTCATAAACTAACTAAATAATTTTCCAAAGCAGTGAAGGCCTTATCTTTTCATAGCCTTGATAACATTTAATATTTATAAATTAATTCAATCTTCCCATTCTGGGAGAAAAAATAACATTTTATTGTCTTAATTAGTTTTTCTGCTAAAATGTGTCTATGCATTTCTTGACAGTTTAGTTATAGTCTTATTTACCTTGACAATTATTTTCTATAAGGTTATTATTTTTATCTTAATTTAGGGATTATTTGTATATTCTTGAAACCTACTGTTTGCTTATCCTGGATATCACAAATATTGTTTTAATCTTCTAGATTTTTGGGTGTCTTTTTATTTAAAGTTGGTTGTTACCTTTGTTAGGATATGACTAATTCGTGGTGATTTTATATCTCTTGGCTTTGGAGTTTAAGAGTGCTTTTCAACTATTATCTCCTTTGAAATGTGAAATAGGATGGCTAAGGTGGAACAGAGTTGGCTATTATTGTTCTCAAAAGTCAGTCAGTCTGTGGTAACAATCTGAGAAATTTGACCGTGGTTAACTACTGTCTCCTGAAGATCAACCTTATTTCTAGTGCAGTGCTCTGAACTCAGAATGGCTCTTCCTTCTGTATGCCAGAAATGTGAGGGGATTTTTCTCCAATATTTACTGTGAGAATCTGGCTGGGTCCCTAGAGTCAATCATAAATTCAGACATGTCTGTATATACCCTTTACTTCTCTGCCTAAAATTCAGCTTTTTCAACCCCAGAAGTTGTCTGTGCCATGGTTTCTGTTCTAGCAACCTGCATAGTCTATTTCTTGGTTACTTTTCTCTTGTTGATGAGACAAAATACCTGAAGCCCAGAATTAAGGAAGTAAAAGTTTATGTAGTTCACAGTTTGTGGAGGTTTCTTTCCATGCTAGGCTAGCTCTCAGGAGAGTGGAACACAGCAAAGGGCAATAGCTCATGGTGGCAGAAAACAGCCAAAGCAACAAGAGCAAAAGGGAAAGAAGCAGGAAGAACAAGCCTTTTGCCTTCCCTTATATTGTATGTAGCTTAAGGACCTTAGGATGGGTGGAGCACTCACACCCATGGTTCCAGCACTGGACCGTGAGTCGGTCACAAACTCTGGGCCTCACCTCTATAACTTCACGAGGCTTTATGAAACACACAGACACAAACCATAGCACTCTGTATCTAGCTATCTGAATCTTCACGGTTAGGGACTGCTTGTCTTGTGGCCTCATGCTATAGCTTGAGTGGTGCCTTAATAGTTCATGTGTGGAAACCTGAATTCCTCAGGCCAGTGTGTTGGGAGGGAAATCTTAGAGGTAAGGACCTAAGGAAGGGGAATCAGTCTTCAAGGACTTAAGAGAAACGACTGCTATTATATATAAGTAAGTCAGGGAGAAACACACAGGGTTAGGCCCCTATAGGAGTCAGTGCAGAAGATGAAAACACATCAACAGGAATAAGAATGGATAGACATTATCTCTAAAAGAAAAAATATGTATAATATTTAAAGTTCCATTTTGGCAGGAACAGTTAAAGTTAGATAGCTAAATTGTAATTACACAGGACTTACATATATTTTTTTAGGTTTTTTTTTTTTTTTCTTTTTGGTACAGGGTCTCACTATGCAGCCCACATTCATAGCGATCCTCCTGCTTTCTTCCTCCCTAGTGCTGGGATTACAGGCGCGCGCCACCACGCCCGGACTCCATCTCTGGCTCAGCGCACCCGAAGGTGGGGCCAGAAGCAGGGATTGAATCCTGGCCGCTGCGCTCACCTAAGCAATGCTTAGTCTGCTGAACTATACCGCCAGCCCACAGGACTTATTTTGATTTAATCTTAACCAATGAGCCAGGAAGTGTTACCCAAACAATTAAAATAATTGTAGTATTTAATTTAAAACTAGGCTAGAATGTAAAAGGGGATGAAAACATAATATCAACTTCTGCTGGCAGTTCCCAGGTGTACCTAAAACTTATAGCCATAAGAAATTTTGATTCTAAGTCCCAGTAGCTATTCCATAAATTTGTCCCTTGCTGTCCCTTAGTATGTCCTTGTCCTCTACTCCACACTTTTCAAAATCCAACTTAACTTTATGTTTTATAGAGTAGTCAAGGCAACACTTCTGGTCCCTTGCTAGGCAAGGATCACCACTTCTTTTCAGCCTGAAGAAGTTACAAAAGACTGCACCTTTGGCCCTTCTGTGTCTCTCAAAAAATAAAGGATCAAAGTCTGAGGTGGTCAGCTGAGATAGGCAGAATAGTGACAAATAAAGTCACAATCTTAAAAGTAAAACTCCAGTTTCATGACACAAACCCCGCTTGAATCTCATTTATTTCTCCCAAAACACAGTAAACCAGGACAATCTGCTTTCATGGTAAATAGCCTTCTTTCACCTGTGATTAGGCCAACACTTTTTCCCTGTAAAATAGACTTTTCCTATGACCACTGTTTTCCCAAGAGCCAAGACAGAATTTTCTACACATTTAAACATTCCAGATTTCTACCATCAAAAGCACAAACACATTTCAAGGTCCAATCTTTAGGGTGCCTCACTCTTTTGAGCACCTGCACACTTTCCTTGAGTGCTCAATTTTAAGTTTCTGCCTGATCATCCCTTTATTATAATTTAGAGAGATTATGTTTACCAATTAATGATATCACTATATACTATCATGGTCAACTTTCATAGGCTATTTGCAAAATAATTAAAACTCCAATTTGAAGGACAGTTTTTTCAGAGTAAATTGATTATCCATTTTTATGATGTTTCCATAATTTGTTTTCTTAAATATTAGTCAGAATACCACATTACACATAATTTGTATTGGATTGTGAGCTCTATATTTAAATAAATTAGTATCTTTGCCATGACTATTTAAGCTTTTTGCACTTAAACATAGTTTTATGTTTTAAACACTATAGAATTCATTCTATATTAGTTTGAATAAACTAATTATGCATTGCTTAGGGTTGTTCAGAAAAGTAAAGCTAATAGGTTATATTTTGCTTTATAAAATGAAATTTGTGAGAAGGAACTGGTTCATGTTGTTGCCATGGCCAAGAAATCCTAGAGTCATGGCATTTGCAGGCTGGAGAATCAGGACAACGGTGGTGCATATCAGCTGCATACTAGAAGAGCTTGTGGTATAATTCCCAGTTTAAGAGTGAAGCTGTGAATCACTGGGAAGCTTTTATTTAAGCCCCAAATGTGTCAAATGTAGAGGTTCTAAAACTTGAGTGGCACAGTAGAGGATGGCTTGCCTGAAAAAAGAAATTCAGATTCTTGTCTATAAAGAGCAAAGAGTTGCAGGTCATACATACCACAGGAAATAAGAAGAGCTCGTTAAGGAAGGTGCATTCAGAGTGAACAGGTCTGTGCTAACAGAAACAAAAAGTGGCACAAGTGATGAGAAAGGTGATGTACCGAGGTTGGGAGAAAAGAACAGGATGGAGGGAAGAGAGTCTTTTGGATTTTAACTATGTGTGCCAGGCATAGGGCCATCTTTCATTGGGTCTGTCAGGACATGATTGACATTATGAATGATGGGATACTGAGCTGCATTTACTGCTTATAACCTTTCTTGGAATTCACTAGGTCATAATTACATGCATGATATACCATCCATATGGAAGAACTGTTAATGAATTTCAAGTGAGGAAAGGTCATGTTAGCTTATGCCAATGTATTTAATAGCATGCACCCTGGCCTGGAACTTTAGGGATTTCCTAGGTGCTCATTGTTCTGATTTCTGCCTCCCTTAGGACACAGGAGGGAGGTTGGCACTGGGTCATTCTCTAAGATCAGGTGAATCGAGTGGGAGTCGTGACACAGCTCCAGGTACTATCTCATGAAGGCAGGAGAAAGTGGATGCCCTGTTCAACAAGCGACAATATATCTACTCTGCAATTTTTGTTTTATCTGATCTAAAACAATTAGGTGACCCCCAATCAATTTGATGAGTATAATTCCTTTGTTTATGAATGTAACTTAAAGTTTGGCCAAGAAAGCTGTGTTTGTGTTTGTTTGGGAATATGGACATAGTCGTGTTTGTCACCCCATAAGGAGTTTGTGAATAGTAACAAAATTTTACTGAACACTTTTGTTTGCATGCTGAATTGTTTGCCAAGAGAAGCATTAATTCTTTGAGGTTTCACTGTAGTTTTGGTTTAATTAGTCCTTTGTTTTGGCCAATTTTCCAAAACAGGTCTTAATAATTTAAAGAGTTATTTAGTTTTTAAAGATATAAATTTTATCTTGAAGTATCATTATTCTTTCCAAAGACTTACGTCATTTACCTCTTGTTACTTTTTCTTTTCTCATGCAAAATTTCATTGAGAATGTTGGGGGCTATAAGGGCTTATGTTTCTGTGAAGTGATGGTGCGCAACTTACTTCTATGTGTGTAAGTTCTGCTAATGGTTTTATCAAACACAAATACTTATATCGTACTTCAGTTTCACTGAATGGAAATGTGGCTCACTGAAAAAGGGGATGCTTATCTGAGTTTGCTGAAAAGTATATAGTAAAAGATTTTTAAAGCTAAAGAGTATGATTTAAGATAATTACAAAACTGGGGCCGGGGAGGTGGCTCAGTGGAATAAGTGCTTCCCTGGCAAGCGCAAGGGCCTGAGTTCAATCCCTGGTTCCGCAAAAAAAAAAAAAAAAAAAAAAAAAAAAAAAAAAAAAAAAAAAAAAAAAAAAAAAAAAAAAAAAAAAAAAGATAATTACAAAATGGATTTCTAAGCACTGATCCTAAAGCAGCCAGATATAATGCTGCTATCCTAGAGAAATAAATTTGAGTATTCAGCTCCCACGTAAAGTAGCAGAAGAAAGAAAACAGTGCTGGGGAAGCACTGACAGATGGTGGATTTGCTGATTGCTTTTTCTCATAATGAAGCAGGATGTTCAGCTAGAGTGGCAAGCCAGATATTAATGAAGTTTTCCTTTACTAAGACCAATGTGGGTTTATTGCTGGATTAGGTAATGTTTCTAGCTGCTATACAATATTATACAATTTATTTAAATGTTAAATTAAATTACTAAGAAAATTAGCAGTGTCAGAGACACAAAATTAAATTTACAGATAGTTCAATATTAAAACGTGTTCAAAGATAGAAGTTTTAAAAATTATACCCTGGAGAATTTTTTGTTTTATATATATATATATATATATATATGAAATATATGTATATATATAAACATATTATATATGAATACATATATGTATTAAAATGCACTATAGATAGACATAAAAATAGATACATGTATAGATATAGGTATAGGCATAGATGTAGATAGTAATATGAATGTAAAATTACATAAAATAATTTTTTTCAGGGTCAGGTATTTAGGTAATAGTGAATAATATGTACTGTTAATTGCTAAGTGTTGTCTCTCATAGTTAACTCTCTCTTTAATATTTGACTTTGTGATATTAGGTCTTGGTGTTTTTCTACAAAATTTACACCAAAACAGCAATTTCCTCAGTAAAATCCATCAAAAGAAACTGGAGGGAGACTGGAACATGTGGGATTCACCTGTCCCACTGTACTTGTCTTTGTGTTCCTGTAAGAATCCCTATAGCAGCAACCTTTACTTGTGAGAGCAGAAGTACCTTTTTGTGGCAGCATTTCAATTTTCCTGGCAGTGTTTGTGATAGTTTCAGGATCAAGCGCACACTGTTCCTTCAGTCATCCCAAGCAAGGTGTGTCACACAGTCACCTGGGGTTCTTTTCTCAGGCTTGTGGACACCATCAGCCTTGGAGCTGCGACGCCGTCTCTGCTGCCTGATATCAGCTCCATAGGGTTTCTTCCCTGCACTTCTAAAACTACTCCAGACTTAAACTCTTTCATGCGTCCACTTTCAGGTGTGGTAGCTGCTTTCTACCACTCTTATCCTCCTGCAAACTTCTCTCTGTCTTTTGCACAACTAAGTTACTAACTTTATACCAAGTTAAGACACTTTTTACATATTAAATCCTTTTCCTTTAAAATCAGATATATCTCTTCTAACTGAACTCTAACTCATACAGAAAATAAATAGAAAGCTCAAAGATTCATAATTATTTCAGCATAAGGAAAGAAAGTTCCATTCTATTATTATTATTTTACAGGTAGAAAAGCAAATTCAAGGCTTTATTGTCATCCCAAATCATGGGGATATTGTTAATAATAATTGCAAGAAATGACTTTAACTTAGTGCATGGTGATAGAGCTGGGTCAAGTTTTAGTTTTTGGCATGTACAAAGCCATGTTTTCCAGCACCATTTGTTAAAGAGGCTATCTTTCTTCCAGTGAGCTTGTGTAGCTCCTTTGTCAAAGATAAGATGGCTGAGTGTTTTCGTAGATGCCTCTGCATCTTCTAATCTTTTCCACTGATCCTCAGGTCTATTTTGTTGCCAATACCATGTTGATTTTATCACAGTGGCTTTGTAGTATAATTTCAAATCAGGAATTGTGATGCCTCCTGCCTTGTCTTGATTGGCCAAGATTGCCTTTGCTATTCTAGGTCGTTTGT
>PVKA01027782.1:0-30113 GCA_004027165.1 Ctenomys sociabilis | reverse complement strand
CAGTTTGCAATCAGAGTGATATAGAAAATTAAGTTTGTGAACTGAGATACCACTGATCTGCTTTGATAAAGGTTTAAGGAGGTTTTCTCTTTTTTTTTTTTCCGGTCTTTTTGAGACAGGGTCTCACTATGCAGTTCAGGCTGGCCTTAAGCTCACTTTGTAGCTCAGGCAGGTCTCGAACTCACAACAATCCTCCTTCCTCAGCCTCCCAAGTGCTGGGATTACAGGCATGCACTACCACGCCTGGCTCTAAGGAGGTTTTCTGTCATTTAGTCTGCAGATGTGTCCTAAATACTGTTTTGTGTTTTGAGGAGACAGCAGTAAAGTAACACTTGTAGTTTCTGTCTTTCCTTTTAATGAATTAGGATTAGTTTCTCCTCCAAAACACAAGACTTTTATACCAAGTTAGAAATTGTTAGTGGTGAGCTGGGGATACAGCTCAGTGGCATAAGTGCCTGCCTGGCAAGTGCTGGGTCCTGAGATGGATCTCCAGTACCGCACGGGGGAGGGGGAAGGAAGGAGTAGGAGGGGAGGCAGACACAGAGAGAGAGAGAGAGAGAGACAGACTGTGTCTGTCTAGGGTCTGTGCTTAACTTTTGGGGACAATTGAGTGAAATTAGGCTTAATGAATTATATCACAGAATTCTTGATTAGAGGTCAAATTTGCCTGTGTGTCTGTTACTCCTCACTTTCCTTACTATGATTGTTAACATCAGTTTTTGCTGTTAAGGTGTGGTTGTTTGTGGCTGGCTTGTCTGACATAGGGGAGATCAACATGTTTAAAATTAAGAAGCTTCAGGTGCAGTTTATCACTCATTTCTGAATACAATAAGGCAGCTTGGAAGCTGATTAGAACACTTCATATATATTTTTATCTGAATTTTTTTCTAAGAGTGAGTCATTCTTGTGAAAGATTCTAAGACAAGGTGAAAGCTACGTTGCAGCCATTGATGAATTAAGTTCAACCTCAAATTTTTGTGTTAAGGGAAGATAGCTGTTAAGTCAGCTATTTTCTTTCGCAAAAAATCTATTGCTTGCTATTTATAGAGATTGGTGCTGGACTCTTGAATCACATGCTGTGTTAAACTTTTGATTATGGATGCTAATTTAGATATATGAATAGTTATATGTGACAGTTATGGCCTAGAGATAAGTATCCACTGTAAAAAGTAGTTTCTCCAAGAATGAGAGAAGGGGCAATCATGTTTGGTTTAAATATCTAAATATTTAGGAAAATGTAGCATGAAGTGCTATTTTTGACTAACAGGTATTTGACAAGATGAGAGTGAAGTGAGAAATGAATGCATAAGGAAAACCAATGGGCCAAATGTGACCAGTAGTTTAGAAGAAAGTGGTTTTGGGGGTGAAGGTCTGACCTGGTGGAAGTGGCATCTGCTTTCTGTTTCAGCGTATTCCAACCCTGCACTATCTCTACCTCAGATAACAAAAATCAAGTGTTGAAATGAATTATTTTCATCTGGATTGAAGAATTGTGCCTTATTTTCATTACATCAAGGATTAGCTGCTGTTTGACCCAACTCTTAAAAGTTAAAGAAGCAGTTGCATATATTCCAGGAAATGTGGTTTGGCACAACTTGGTTAGTAATGACAGTTAAGTTGTACTTGTATTTTACCCTCTCAATCGTCAGCAGTTCAACTGGTTTTAATTTTGAACCCTGAAAAGAAAGATACTATGTAAATCTAATGAAAGATTCCTCTCCCTTTTTAGTTTTTTTTTTTTCCTGAATCTTCATAAAATTTGTGGAAAAAGAGGATTGAGTGGGGCAGGCCATAGGAAAAGCCTGGTAAATGTTAGGGAGAGCTGGGGATTGGCCCCTGGGCAGCTAGGCTACTTAATGCCTGTTTCCACCAAAAAAAAAAAAAAAAAAAAAAAAAAAAAAATCAAATCAGTGTACATGTGAGTGTTGATGTTAGTATTTCTTTTTCATGGATCAGTCTGGTCTTCAGCATTTCCAGGGAAAGACATTTATTTTAGCAGAAAAGACTTGTTTTCTCTATGCACCCAATGAGATGACTATGTATATGGTATATGAACCTGTGATTGTATACATAAAATAATTTAATCTGAGGCAAGTGATGAGTTGAAAACACTGCCAGGTATCTTTAGAATCTTAACTTTCTGATGGCATGTTAAGTTGGTGCGTAGAGAAAAATAATGGGCTGATGGTCTAGTTCAGTAGTAGAGTGTTTAACCTAGAAAAAGGCCGTAGGTCCAATCCCTACCAGTATACAGAGAAAAAAATAATGTAAATTAAGATATAACATTTTAAAATTGAGATAGCTCATGTGAAGATTGACATGGATTATTTCCCTGAATGCAGCACATACTTTCTTTGACCTATAGGATTGTAATCACAGAGAACATGCAGTGTCTAACTTCTTAATAACTAAGAGCTATTGAATGATACCAAAACATTATGAAAACAGTTTGCAATGTATTAATTTATCAAATCCATCTTGTCAAGGTATCTTAAAACTGTCTCATTGATATTTGTACTTCAATAAAACAAAAATTAAAAAAAATAACTAAACTATTGAGTAATGAACCTTATAAAATGTGTGTGGTGGTGAGTGGTTTGCAAACTAGTATAAGAACACTTGATACTTTCTCAGTTATGTGGGTGTTTCTGTAGCTTCCAAAGCTGATGTAAGAGGTCCTTAAAATGATGAAACTTTATTAAAACCAATTAGATATATTAAGATTTTGAGTACAACTAGCTCACTTCCTTAGTTGTCTGGAGACTTGATGGATTTCTGCGATACATTTTAAGATGGCTATGTGTTTTAGCAAAGTAGTTTTCACATTTAAAATCTGTTGGTGTACCTTGAATCTGAGTGTCAGGATCAAGCCTGGGATTCTTAATTGTTTCTTTTTTTAAGTTTAAATTTATTATTTTTTTGATACTATTTTTTAGGTATGCAGTTCAGACTTGTAGTGATCCAGCTGTCTCAGTGTTCCCAGTGCTGGGATCTGTGGCCAGCACCCGGGTTGCGGGGCCACACAGCATGCGGTACCTGGGATCAAACCCAGGTCTTTGTGCTTGCCAGGCAGGTGCTTAGATCACCGACCTGTCTCCTCAGCCCAGTTGTTTCTTTTTAACCTCATAAAATTGAGAGACCTTTGCACAGGGGAAGGTTTGCCAACTTTCTTCATTTCCTTCTATTTTTTTCTTATAGAAAATACAAACTTCTATACAAGTAGAGAAAGTAATGAATCCCCATATGTATGTGACTCAGCTACAACAGGCAGCAGCCTAAATTATTCTAAGGCCAACGTAGCAGCATATTTCACTCATAAGTATTACAAAAATTTTGCTTCTAGAAGATAAAGGGTTTCTTACTGAGTCTACTTTTTAAAGTATTTTCATGTTCAAAAAGAATAACTATGTAGCGGAGACAAAGGGTAAAAATTAAACATAGCTGATATTTATTTGACTTTCAGAACAGATAAATAGGTAGATTCAGATCCATAAGTCAGAATTCATTGCATTATCAAAAGATGGAATTAATGATCATCCACTTCTGAACTCCGCCAAGATTTCTGGCCTTCTCTCCTTAATCTTTTCAATCTGTACTCTTCCTGGGTGATCTTTAGTTCCACTGGTTCCAAATGTGTGTTTTCAGACAAGCTATATGTCTGCTGAAATTTAAACTGATTGCCAGTTTTGTAAATATTTGAAATATAATATGTTTATAATGGACCTGTTGGTTATCACTGCTAAAGCTAGCTTTTCTATTGCAATCTCCCCCACATTCCCTTCTTCTCCATTACAATATATGGTGGGTTTAGGAGCCTTAGTTTTCCTGTATTTGGTCTCTCAGTCTTGTATAAGACCTTCTGGTTCTCTCTTGAAGATGCTTGAGCTCATATTCAGTTGCCATTGTCTCTCCAAGATCTAGAAACAATACAGTAACCTCTTAACTGGTTTCATTGTGTTTACATTCTTTTCCAAGTCTGTTAATCTTATTCAGATGAAGTAGATGTTTGAAAATGTGTTTTTTTTTTTTGTTTTTTTTTTTCTTTAAAAACTCCCTCTAAATTTATCACTGCTTTTTGGATAAGATCTAAGATTGCTGCCAAACAGCCTTTGAGATCTGTGTAGCTTGTCCCTTACTGTTTTTTTTACTTTTATTTCTTACTGTTATTTGCATTGTGATTATGCCTTTCTTGTCTTGAACAAATGAAGATTCTTTAATCTGGAGCTTAACTGTTGTTTATAACACCCTTTCCCTACATCTGTCTTATAGGAAGACAGGTCAAATGTTCCATTGATACCTCTCCTGAGTACATCTTTTTACATGTCTTTTCCCAATTGTTTTTTTAATAATTTTGAGAAACAAATAGCAGTGAGGCAGTTTCAAAACTGATCAGTAGGACAGTTTCAATAATTAATACGTTGCATATTGTTGTCTTAGTGGTTAGTCATTATACAAGATGCAGACATGATATCTTGTCCACAAACACTATTGGAAACAAATCTTTCTATTCATTGAATTAAGAGAATGTAGCTGTATTATCTATTCTGGCTATTTTGAATATATAAAATGGTTGTTCATCTGTATCTCCTTTTTCCCAATTGTTCTATCACCAAGTTTCTATCATAATGCTAATCATAAATAGGAGTTATTTATGTATTTTATCACTTTTTGCCTCACCTACTAGAATATAAATTTTGAATATAAAAATGCAGCTCAGTGCTGAATGCAAGGGTCACATAGAGTATGTATTGTATGAGGGAACATTCAGGGTAGATAAAAGTTAATTGATAAATTTTATTTTTCTCAATTCTGATTCATTTTACCAGTAATAGTGTTGATTTCATTAAGTTAGTGCCCAGTTGAATAGTAAAGAAGATAGTTATCTGATATGTTGCCATAATAAACCAGTACTTAGAATAAAGATGCTTTGTATCTGAGCTTGGTTACACACATCTGTAGTCCCAGCTCTTTAGGAAGCTGAAACAGGAGAACAGCAAGTTCCAAAACCAGCCCAGGGGACTGGGGAGATAGCTCAGTAGAGTAAGTGCTTCTCTGGCAAACTCAAGGGCCTGAGTTTAATCCTCGCTTCTGCAAAAAACAAACAAAAAAAAACAGCCCAGATAAGTCAGTAAAATCCTGTCTTTAAAAAAAGGGCTGTGAGGCTGGGGAGATGGCTCAGTGGAATAAGTGCTTCTCTGGCAAGTGCAAGGGCATGAGTTCAATCCCCGGTTCCGCAAAAAAAAAAGGAGGGGGGGTGGGCCTGAGATTGTAGTTTAGCACTCCCTGGATTCAATTCCTAGTACTTCAGATACTAATGACAATGAATAAACACCTTATTGTTATCATCTTTTATAAATGTGGAGCCATTTCAGTGAATTGGTAACTAAACTGTTAAGCCCTTGAGAATAGAGACCAGGAAAATGGAATAGCAGATTGTTTTCTTATGTTTGATAGTTGTAAAATTTCCTAACACTTACTCATCTCTCCATGTCTTGACTTTTGCTTTCTCCTGCCTCATGTCTTCATTTTTTTTCTGTTTGTGTGAAGAACAGTTTACTTCCTCTAATTTGTGTTAAAGTAGTGTTTTAAGGTTATGTTTCATAGTAATATTGCAGCTCAAGAGAAAAGGAGATGAGTGAGTTCAAGAGAAAAGACTGGTTCCCTCAAATGAAGTTTCTGGTTGCTGTTAGTTCTGTTCCCTTATAATAGTCACTTCTAGTAGGAGTTTTGGGGTCACAGAGTTGCTTTGGTTTGAATGTTGCCTTTGCTTATTAATAATTGAGCAACTTTTGGCAAGTTATTTCACTCAAGCTATTTGCCTTAACCTTAGTATTTATTGTATTAATTGAGACCTGGCTGGGCTGTTGTGGAGACCTGAGTTATAAACTTTTAAGATGGCCAGCATGATACCTGGCATAATATAATAAACCCCAAATAAATGTTCTCCTTGGTTGTTGTTTTGGGCAGGTCATATATATGTCTTCACATTTGCATTTCTTCATATGTTAAATTAAGGAATTTGGCTACAGTAGTACCTAAATGCTTGGCCCTGTCATCTTGGAATGCTATTAAAAAACACAGGCCCAAACTTGAATGTGATTAAATGGGTGTTGGGGGATTGTGCCCCATATTATGGGTTTTTAGAAGAAGTTCTTAGGTGAGAATGGTGCTACTGAGCTTAGAAGTATATCCTGAAAATCATGGGACTGGATAGTTGAATAATTTGAAAGTCCCAGCCAGCAGTAGAATTTTATTATTGTTTGACAGTAATAGTGATGATATTGAGACTATATGCCAGGCATTGTGCGAAATGCTTTATGTATACTTCCATTGGATTCTCATTGTAATTGGTGGTATGTACCTCCTTTAATGTATTAGATACATTGACACACAACTAAGTAGATGGTAAAGTTGAGATTTCCCTGGCTTTTCTTTTGACCAAATTGCTTCCAACCTTGATTTCTAAAGTTTTTAGAATTTCAGCCCATTTTACATCTTACATATTTGACTTATCAAAGTTTTATTTTTCTGGTGGTGAAAATTTGAAGCTGACAGCTAATTCCCAAAACCTAATTTGTACTGTGTAATTTAAGCCCTTGTGATGTATTTTATTTATATCTTGCTAATCAGTATTATCTTCTTAGTCACACTTATAAACTTCTTTGAAAATATGGAGACTGTCATTTAATTATTGTGTAGTGCTCAGCAGAATGCTGTTCCATATCACAGCAGTTTATGTGGTGGTAATGAAGGAAGTGGAGGGTTATCATTTTGGCAGGTGCATATTTAGGCACTTGGGTTTCTATACATAGGTACTTTTAAATATTTATAGAGTTCAGGCTCCTCATCACTTTAAGTTCTGCTTTTGTGCAATTTAAAACTTAACGGCGATTAAGTAAAGTTATTGTGTGAAATACCTAATTGATTAGCTGAACTTTAAATAAAAATGTAAAGAAAGGTCCTGTGCTTTTCATTTCAGTTTTCCTGAAATCAGGTGTTTTAAAGGAAAAAGATTGTTTTAGCATCTACTGTGATAGCCATGTTATGTTTGTGCCCCTTCACCTATCAGTTTGAACCAATTCTTTGTAGAAAGGTCTAAGTCAGTATGAAATTAGGCCCAATTTCCCTTTCTTTTATTGTATATATATATTTTTAAAGTGTATATTCTTGATCATACATATTTTGTCGCCTCTTTGGTATTTAAAAATAAAACTACTGACGGTTTGAAGATACAGAATGAGGTTTGTGCTTTAAAACAATACATAGTTTTGTTGAAAAATTGGCAGCCTTTATGTACCTGGCTTTTATAGGATTTCTAAAAGTTTCTAAAAGAAGTATGTTTGCACTGGGGAGATGGCATGCCTGTGTGGCAAGCACAAGGATCTGAGTTTGATCCCTGGTACACCCAACCCCTCAAAAAAATGTTTGCTTTACAGTTGAATACTATAGAGTAATTTCACTACTCTACTGCTATGCATAGTATAATGAATCCACAGTTAATAAAAATTAACTATTGATGGTCAGGCATGGTGGGTGTAATCCTATAATCTCAGCACTCAGAAAGGTGAACCAGGAGGACTGCTGTGAGTTCAAGATCAGTATGCACTACAAAGTGAGATATTACCATTATTTAAAAAACAGGTATAGATAGATAGATAGATACAGTTGACAAGAGAAGAGGGATGGGAAAGAGGAGACAAACTAGCTAGGTTATTACCTTCCAGGGAAAGATTTCCTTGCTTGGAAATATATTTAGCTGTGCAAGTTATTTTCTGTCTTTTTTCCCTGCACAGTGTATGGAATAGCTTGTTTTGCAGGTGCAGGGTGAATTCTTTCATCTGTGTTCCAGAAAGCCAGCTGTGGCCCAGGGCTCAAGCTTGACTACTCAACATGTTTAAGAAATTTTTTCTTAAATATTCCGTTTTAATAAGTTGGTGGTTCTCAACGAGGGTTACAGATAAGAGTAATTAGAAAAGCCTTTAAATTGAAACTTAATTTATCCTGTTTAAGTCTCAAGAGCTCAGTTTTTAAATATAAGTTTATTGGGGGGAGGTAAGACACCCCCAGCCCCATATTGTGGCTGCACAAAAGTTGGAAGCTGAGTCTCATTCGAAAGCATAGAAGTGTAACTTCGTAATTTTGCAAATATTTGAAATGGGCTTTGAGTTATTTCAAAAATAATTTCCAGGCTCCCCTCTAACAAACAGACTTTGCTTGTTAAACATCATTTGTTGCTTTAAAAAAAAAATCCACATTCTTTGTTTTATAATGGTTTTGCCAGATTCCTCACATCACGATTCTCCAAATCTTTGTCAATTTAAGTAATCTGGTCAGACGGGATACCAGATCTTGTAATAAAGCAGCAGATGCCATTTTCTTTGTTTCCTTCGACCTCTACACCTCACCCACCTGCCCGAAACAATGAACATGTTTACATGTATGTTTCTGATTTTCTAACAAGTGGTGCTTTGAGTTGACTTTGCAAGTTCAGTGAAACATGGGTGTCTAGGTTGGTTTGTTTCCCTCTCACATATACCATCTTAGAACGCTCAAATTCCTTTTCTTTTAGCTTGATGCTCTAAATGAATAAATATTGAGAACGATTTATTCTTCAAGTAGAACATATTGTGCTTTTTCTGTTTTGAGGATCTCAACGTGTCAAATAAGGTCATTACTTTCATGGTGGTCAGAAACATGGGGAAGACAGAGAAAACAGATTTTGTTCTTTCACCTCTACATTGCATCTCATTAGCACGTGTAGCAGACTTTATCAAATTACATTCGGAATACAAGTAACATTTAAACAGGTATTAGTCTAGCCCAAGATGTTACCATCTTTGTATGGATAGCCTCCTAACTTCCGCTGTTCCTGATTATCTGTAGTGTGTGCTCCACACAAAATGAACTTGAAAGTGTCAGTGATAACACTTTGTGTCTTCCTTCATATTTCCTAATGGCTTTTTTTTCATAGTCTAAAATTCAAACTCTTTGCCATGTCCTGCAAGGTTCTGCAAGATCCAGGTGCTGTTTGCTTCTTTCATCTCTTTACTGTCTTAACACTTGCCCCTTTACTCCCTGTACCAGCCACACTAGTTCCCTTACTGAACAAGCTAAGTGGTTTCCTGCCTCTATGTACATTAGTGGTATCCTCTGCTTGGGAAGCTTTTCCCTACTCTCCTGTTAGCTTTTTTTAGTTTGTTTCCCTGTTCTAGTCACTGACTCTTAGGAGAGAGATTCTTAGTCACCAGCTTTAAAAAGTTAACTTCATTTTCTGTCTTCAATCCTGATTTTGTTTTTTTCCTTCACAAATGACATTTTTGGTACATAACAAGCATTTACACACGACAGTCATTTTTGGCTAACTTTCTCCACCTCTAGAATGTAAATTTCTTCCTTTTAGGGGCTTTGCCTTTTTACCACTGTAAGTAACAAAGGTACTTTGAAATATCAAAGGCATCTAAAAAATGCTTTAAAGAATGATTAAAATTCTAATTATGATGCAAATAGCAGAGCATATTAAAGGGTCCTGTGAGAGACCCTACCAAGTTATGTCTTTGATCTGCCAGAACAAGGAGAGGATTTGAGAGTTTTCTAAGGGTATTGAAGATACAGCTAGAAGCAAAGTGAGGCAGGATCTTTTTGGGTTGTGTTAAAAATTTGGGAAGTCAGTGATTCAGTTCTGTTTGTAAGTGCATATAAGCATAAGGGTGTCTGGAGCTTATACTAGTAATTGACTTGGTTGAAATGCTTTATAATAATGGTTAAAAGAATGATGCTGTATTTAATTATTATCAGCATTGTACTTTCTAAAACCATTTCTTTAAGTATGCAAGTAGGAAGCGGAATAAAGGGAGGGAAGGGAAGGGAAAAATGGGAACAGCAGTTTTGTAAATAAGGAGGGGAAGAGAGGTTGAGGGCAGGGGCGTGGGGAAGAAAAGCAAGATATATCACATACAGGTTCAAACTCCCTATGATAAATGTTATTATATGTATCTAAAATATTTCACTTTTTTAAAAGCAGAAAAATTTTGATGTTATCTTGAGGTGAGCTTAAGTTTGATTTAATGTAATCACATAAAATTTGATATCCTCATTGCTGAGAAAGGATTACTTAGAGAATACAGAATTCAATTCCTTTTTAGAAAGCATTGCTTCTTTGACTTGTAATTGGCCTTATTATTCTTAGTTGAACTGTGGGATAAAACCTTTTTGAACTCTATTATAGCAGAAATTGATTGTATTCTGTGAAAAATATTTTGTTAAATATGGTTGTTGCTGGCTTCCATAATCTCATCATATCCAGATCTCTGAATATGGTGTCTAATGAGAGGCATTTATAAATTACCTTTGGAATTCCCTGTAGTTTTCTTCTTACCGTGCTGATCCTGTTGCATGTGTTGCTTATACTTTGGCTAATGACTATGACCAATATTTGAAGGAAAGATTCCGTATTTTGGTGAGCAGCTTTTGTGGAGTGGGACAGCCGGGAATATTTTTGGCTGTTTTCCTGTTTACTAAAGGGCTAAATATTTTTATATTTCTTTTTAGGATACCCAAATGTTTTGGAAAAGACTATGGAAGACTAATGCATAAAACTCATGAGGTTGGGAAAATAAATTACAGTTCTTATGAAGAAAATATTTTGTGATTTTTTTTTTTTAATTCTCATTTATTTGCCAAAGTAGTCCAAAAATAGTACTCCTTGGCATTACCCAAAATCTATTATTCATTGAGGTATATTTTACAATGCAGACTGCTGAGTCAGAACTAGATTTGCGTTCCCACCTGCACTTGTTGACTGTCCAAAGTTTTCAGTTTCTCATATCAGATAGCCTTGGAATGCCTGTATTTACTTCGTTGGATTGTTGTGAAGAATTAAAAAAAATACATGTCAAATTCTAGGCCCTTACTAATACTAGCCTGAACAATATTTATTCCTCACTGTCATTTTAGAGGATGAAAGCCCGAAAACTGAAAAGCTCAGTTCTGTGGGCAGAATCTGCTAGCAATGAATATAGTCACAGTCTTACCTAATCTAGTGTTTTTATAGTGAAAGATATTTGGATTTCATTGAAGGCTTTTTATTGTGTTTATAGAGATGATCATGTGATTTTTGCCCTTGCTACTGATGATGTGCTCTGTTACGTTTATTGATTTATCCTGGCATCTCTAGGTTGAAGCCTGGTCATGATGTATGATCATTTTGATGATTCATTGTATTTCATTTGCTTGTATTTTGTTGAAGATTTTTAGCAGAGATTTTTTAAAAAATGGATAGCCAGAATTTAAAGTTAAATTTGTAATTGCAATCAGTTGTTCACTTAGTGACCCACATTGTGTCATGTATTCTAAGAAATAACTGTGATTTGGAACCTGGCCTTTAGCTATCCTGTCCTTCTTCAGATTTTACAGCACTGAGTTACACTTCAGGTTTATAAAGATAAGCATATAATTTCCATTCCTAAAGCTCACAGTTGTAAGTTGAAGGGAAGAGAGACATCATTTGATTTTATAATTAAGAGTGAGTGCCTGCCTGGCCATCAGGAATATCCCCCTTTCCCCCATGTATGACATTTGCACTAAAAGTAATCCACCTGTGATTAGGTGCTAAGAGGAGCTGATGAAGAGAGTAATAGATTTTTAAAAGGAAGGTACTAGTGGTATTGGAGTAATAAGTAATGAAGAATCTTTTTTAAGACCCAGAATTCAAAAGACCAATCTGGGGAGAGTAGAAAACGTTCCAGGAAATTACTAAAGTACAGGGCCTGATTTTTATGAGGAAAGCAGATTATTTAAGTGATGGTTAAATTTTAATTAATGAATACACTGAATCAGATTGAAATAGATCCAGTAATGTGTTCCTCAAACAGTATTTATTTGTTTGTTTGTTTGTTTGGCAGAACCGGAGATTGAATTCAGGCCCTTACACTTGCCAGGGAAGTGCTTATTCCACTGAGCCATATCCTCGGCCCCCATATTTTTTTTAAAACAAAGCAAGAATCACACAATTCTGCTTTTACTACATACTTGCATGGAAATGTCTGTACCATTATCAAAGTAGAGAAAACGCTAGGAATTTCAGATGCTCATCAGGAAATTTCAGTAATTAATCAGCACCTCAGCGTATATCTGTAAGACATAAGATTTGTACCCTTCCACTTAGAAATGGTACCTTTTTGTGGATTAAATATTGTTCCTCCTGGCAGCTCCAACCCCCACTCTCTTCATCACGCTCTGCGTTTTGTGTTTTTAATTGAGTTGAAGGGTAAGTTAAATTGAATTTGATATCAAAGAAGTTGTCCTTTGACCCATAGGCAAATAAATAGCTTTAGATGGAAGACTAGAGGCAGAAGTACTAGATATTTTAAAGGATAGGTAAAATTTGATTGGGGGATATTTATGTCAGTTGAAGTGAAAAAGAAAGGCAGATGTGAAATATAGTCAGACTTAAGTAATGCAAGAACTTTGTGATTTCTGAGCCTGAGTTGTATTGATAGATAATAGGCAAATTTAGAATTTTCTCCTTTGAAATTTTTTTTTTTTTTTTTTGGTCTTTTTGAGACATGGTCTCACTATGCAGTTCAGGCTGGCCTTAAGCTCACTTTGTAGCTCAGGCTGGTCTCAAACTCACAACAATCCTGTCTCAGCCTTCTCCGTTGAAATTTTAGATGATGAAATGCTGTTAAATTCAAGGATTCTAAAACCAAATTTGTTGGATTCAAAATATTTCACTTGCATCTTTCTAGTGAAATGACCCAATCCTTTGCTGCCTCAGTCCTCACATGGAACGTGAGGATAATGGTGTGGAGAGTGTTAAATACTGCCTCCAGATTTCATGTAGGTGTGTAGTGGAATAGTAAGAACAAAGGAAGCTTTTAACAGATACTGGCTGTTATATATACAGTAAATTCGGTAGAAGATTTTAACACTAGTGTGATATGCATTTGCTGCTCATACTGTATTAATGCCATTAAGAATCTTTTGTAGCATTCTTTGGTAATCCCTGTTTTTCACATGAAGTATAGAAGTGAATAATAAAACTTGGAGAATGGACAAGGCCCATGTAGAATTAAATTATACTAGAAATTTAGCTCAGGTTTATTTTGAATTTAGTATGGAGCAGAGGTTGGTCACCTTTGATAATTAGAGGGAGGCAGTACAGTGACTAATGGTTATCAGTATTTACTGTTAGCTTTACCATTCTGTTGTGTTGAAGTGTCCTGTGAGGGACACTGGGCCTCTCTTTTTGGCTTTAGTGAAGAAACTTCTTCAGTCTCAAAGTGTAGTCTCTGGACGATATTAAAAATAAAAATTATGGACCCTGTACTAGACCTTCTGAATTAGCAGAGCTTACAGCCTTAAAGTTTGAAGTCTAGGAGAGGGTTTTCACTGAGCTTACATTAAAATGTAAGGGGTCTAATACATGATGTAAATGAATCATGCTTTCAAGAATGGGAAGTTTTCAGCCCTAGTGTCATGTGTCATGTGCCACATCCAAAAGGATAAGCTGCTGTTTAGCTCTAGTAGAGGCATGTAGACCCAGCACTGGCACATCTTGTGTTTTAATAGATTCTAAAGCAGTGGCACACAATTGAAATTTGTTTTGGTGTACAAGCTTTGGGACAGTGACACTTAAGTTTGTGGTCTTTCACATAGGTATTTAAAAATGTAATGAGTAAAATCTAGCTCATACCACATTATCTTAGATGTAGAAATAATTTTGGTCATGTGATAAAAAGTTTTAAGGCATGTAATGTTACATTTTCAAAAGAAAATGCTCATCATCACTTGTGCTTCCTGAAACCTTGAAGATAATAGGTATACTTTTAGAAAGTTTCAATTTAGTAAGCCAGCAAACCCATCCCATCCTTCACATTTTTATTGCTTTATTAATGTACTTTCATACTTTATTTCCCATTTATATTTTTACATAATTTAATCATTTTGTGTATGTCCTTTTGCATTGTTTGAAAAAAGACCTTTGCATTTTAAAAATATTCTTTGTTAAATGCAAATTGTTTTTCCTATCTTTGTCTTTTAATTTGTATGTTTTTTGAAGTGTAGGAGTTTTAAATTTCTGTAGTCATACATACTAGTCTCTTAAATGCCATGAAAAAATTTCATTGGGATTTTAACTGGAATTAGATCAAATTTATAATAACCCTCAATTTTTGGCTGACTTCCCAGACTGAACATGGTTACTTCTATGAAATACTATAAATAGGCTACCCTTTATTCGTTCATTTAGATTTATTGAATGCTTACCACATACAAGGACACCATTAAGTGTTAGGGATATATTAGCAAGTAAAAAACACAAATGTCTACTTTTGGAAATTAACATTGCTAGACCAAGTGAGTACACAAATAAATATTGTATATGTTAAGTTATAAATACTGTGGAGACTGAGCAGAAGTGGTACACAGAGAAGTGGTGGTAGTGGTAGGGCAGCAGGGGTAGCCTCACCTTTACTATATGTGTTGGTTAGAGAAGGCCAACTTTTTTCTTTAATTTATTGTATTTGTATTTTAACTTGAAGAGTGAAAAATAGAAGCAAAAACAAAGAAAAAATGACATAAACAAGGTAACATACAATGATACATATGTTACAGATTTTCAAAACATGGATGGTAATATATATATAATTTTTTTTTTTAATAAAACAATCCAACACAGATCAGTAGTCCACAATAGAAGCAGGTTATCCACAGAAGTTGTTGACTTGAGCCATTCACAGCTCATTATATTAATATGACTTTATATACCTCCATTTTTATACTTTTCTGCTGGATGGTTAAGACCAAGTTAAAGACCTATATAACAAAAAATGTAACTTTTTGTATCACATAAGGTCAGTCAGGTACCGTCAGGGTTTATCCTGTAACCCTCTACCGCACTTTGTAGGTCCCTGTGTCAGCCATGTGGATGAGTCACAGCCATTACTTGACCAATTTGCTCTCTGTGGAAACCTGAGAGAAAGTTTTCTCTCCATGTGACTCACCTTAGACACACTCTACATCATGATAACATTCCTCTGTGGCCCCATAATTTCCTTGATCAGAAAATTTGGGGCACTACTGAGTTACATGATGTTACATTACAAATTCTCCTATGTCCTGAGTCTTCACTGACCTAGAAAGGCTAGAGCCAAAATGTTGGCTGACCTTGCAGCCTTTCTTTTTCTCCAATTTTTGATCTGCAAACTTAAGGTTGTTAACCCTCCAAAGGAGTTTATTATTACCCTGCAACATACAGTTCAGTTTACCCACACTATTAGTCTAACTATCAGACATCATAGGCATAACATGGAACATGTATTTTCCATCACGTGTTGCGATACTGAACTCTTAAGTCTGTACAAAATATGAAGAAGAAAAAATAAAATTTAAAAAAAATTGGAGTGAACACTGACATATATTTGTATAGATATTTAGAAATCCATCCATATACAGCATAGTAGCATGTAGCATGACTGTCTTGTGACTTTTTTTTTTTTTTTTTTTGGGTCTTATTTTTCATTGAAAAAAGGGCAGTATAGTAATAGCTGGTATGCCATGACAAGAAGTACATATTTAGAAGACCAGAATGGCAGGCTTTTGGAGTGTGACCCTTCTATTACACTTTGTTAAATTCAGTGCAGTTGCTTGGTTCGCATGTATCAGCATATATAGTTAATTGGGGTGAGAAATCCTACCACTTAACTGCTAGTTTCAAAAATCTGATGTTTCTCAGGTCTTACCCATCTAGTGTGTATAAGTGAAATGCTGTCATGTTTCTCAGCATTTCTCCTTGCCCCTCTCCTCATTGTCCAATCCTCAAGTTCTCACTTTCCTTTTATTTGTGTTAAACATTTCTATTTGCAGTTCTTTTGCAAATATGATATTTGCACATGTGGGTCTGGTTTATTTTGCTTGTAAGTATGTCTTCAAATGGCATCCACTTAAATATGAAGTCTTTGAGTTTATCATTATTTACAGCTTGAGTAATACTCCATTGTATAAAAATACCACATCTTTTTCAACCATTCCTCATGTGACGGGCATCTTGGTTGTTTCCAAGATTTGAAGGAGCTCTATAAGTACCGCGCGCTTAACTGATTGTGCCACTGGAGCGTCTTGTTTCCAAGATTTGAGAAGGCCAACTTTCTTGAATGCCACAATGGAGAGCCTAGAGAACCTCAAAGGAATAATGGAGCAAGGCCCAAGGATATTTGGAAGACAGAGGAATGCATCCAGGTTAAGAACTTGTTGAAGCAGAATATAGAGGCTGAGGCAGGAGGATCTTACCGAGTTTGAAGAAACCTGGGTTACACAGTAAGACCCTGTTGCCCAAAATAAAGGTCATCTTACAGTGGTCAGAAGAGGAATTTGTGGACTGTTGAGGATTATCAAGAGTGGGTAGAATAGAGTGACAGGTTAGAAATAGGTAAGAACTCTATGATCTGATAAGATTTCTAAAATACTTGTTCTGTTTTTTGAAGCCCAGATGTCCTGAGGGAGGAGCACCACTGAGAAGACTAGATGCTATTTACAGGTTTAAACATTTGCTTGTCTCAGCTAATGAGAGAGGGTCTGAGATCAGAAGTATTTTGAAAATTAGAATCAGAAGTTTTCTGATAAATTGAGAGAAATAGAAAAAAGATTGGAAGATAAAAGCTTTAGGTTGAACAACTGAAAAGCTCTTGATTTGATTTTTAAGCCGAGGGAAAGACTATCAGAAAAATGTTAGTTTGTAAGAATTTAACTTTTGTAATACATTTTTTGTCTGGCTATGTTTGTGGGCTCTAATTCTGTGAACTCCACTTCTGGCAATTTTCTTGCTCTCTTCCCTCCCCCAGCTCCCTTTTGGAGTTTTAAGATAGTATTGCCTAGGAAAAAAGACTTTTGCAGAGTGTTTGCAGGTAACTAACTTGGTGGATTCCTTTCAGAGTCTAGCTTGTCTTTAGATATGCTAGTAGTATTTGATAGTGTGCAGGTGTTCTGGTCTAAGGAGAGATAGTCTTATCTGATTATTTCACATTTTCTTTCTGTTAAAAGAAGAGTTGCTCCTTGAATTCTCTGTTACATTGTTGTCCTTTCTTGCTAGATATGGGCAGCTTACACCACCACTTATTTTATTCTCTATCGTATAGCTGTATAGTTGTATAGTTTCTCATGGCCAGTTCTATATCCTTCTTGGGTATTGAGCACAATTTTACTTTTGTCTGACCTTCATTGACTGAATTTTTTTATTTTAGGTTTAGGTTTCTGGTGGTATTGGAAGCAGATGCAGATACCTTTACTGAAGACTGTGTGTGTGTGTGTGTGTGTGTGTGTGTGTGTGTGTGTGTGTGTGTGTGTGTGTGTGAGAGTGATATACTGATTAGAAATAGTTTAGTTTTCTTCATGTATTTTTATTTTTGGCTTTAGTGTCTGGTTATTACCGATTCCTTTCTCCCTTCCTCTCTCCCTTGAACTCAGAACTTCACGCTTGCCAGGGAAGCGCTTATTCCACTGAGCCATCTACCCAGTCCCTAGCAATTTCTTTGACTATTAGAGATTGAGCAGTATTCTTTACTGTGAAACTTTACAATTAATGATTTTGTTTTCATAAATATTTTAATGTTTTGTGTATTTTAATAGAATACATTATTATAGTTTTAATAGGGGTTTCAATTGCATCTTTGATTACTTTGAAGACTTTCTAATGAAGTCAGTTATGAAATATTTATGTTTTGTGTTTTGCATTGTGTTGACAGGTAAGTTGCCCTTTATTGATTTATTTTTTATTTTTTATCTTATCTTACTTATTTTTATTTATTTATTCTTTTTTGAGGAACCAGGGATTGAACTCACGCCCTTGTGCTTGCTAGGGAAGCGCTTATTCCACTGAGCCATCTCCCCGGCCCCCCTGTATTGATTTCTGAAAGATACTTTCTCATTCTAAATTTAGTTATACAAGTTATAAAACTAACCAGAAAACATGCTGTGAATGAAACTTTCTATTGTAGCTTCCAAGCTTCCAACCCCGAATGCTGCTTTGCTCCAACAGGTTGGCAAGCACTGTGGGGGATTGTGCTCTCCTCTGGCTCTGTTGCATTTGTCTGCTTTGTATAAGCTGCTTAAGCATTTTATGGTCATCCTCTGTCATGACTCTGAGAGTTTTAAAAGTGGTTGTGGAGGGGCCAGGAAGATGGCTTTATGAAATAAGTGCTTCCTTGGCAAGCACAAGGGCCTGAGTTCAATCCCCAGTTCTGACCAAAAAAAGTATTTGTGGATGTTTTGCAGTTGGCTTATTGTTTCCACCCCATTGCATAGAGTGTGTCAGTGGACTTCCCTAGAACTGTTGTTTTTTTTTTTTTTTTAATGTATATTTTTCTTTGTGTGTTGGGGCGTTGGTGGCCTTTAAATAAGCTGCTTCACAATCATAATGGTACAGTGAAAGTTTTGTTCTAAATTTAAAGTCACTTATAGTAATCTTGAAAAGCTATATTATCATATGTACT
Organism: Ctenomys sociabilis; assembly: GCA_004027165.1. Classification (NCBI taxonomy): domain Eukaryota; kingdom Metazoa; phylum Chordata; class Mammalia; order Rodentia; family Ctenomyidae; genus Ctenomys; species Ctenomys sociabilis. Next base: position 11,628 of record PVKA01027782.1, on the reverse strand, counting down.
TGTAAATGTTATCTTTATATGTGGATTCTGTACTTTGCCAGGGATTTTTTTGTTTTCCCTTTCATGAGAACAATACAAAAGGGGACAAGGCTTTACATATAACTTGTTGCACTCCATAGCACTGTACTATTTCCCATATTCAAAAGAGAAATTGCTTATGTGCTTTAAAACAACCCTGCTTGATTATAAAACTAGCTGAGTTTGTAAAATAAAATCAGACAAATAAGGGATCTTTAGAACAAAATACCAGTAAGGTAAACCTAGACAGATGTTTAAAGAGTATCTAAATCAAACGAGAAAGTATAAAGAAAAAAGTTTTGAACTTCATTCATTTGGACAGAATCTTTATTGGTTTAATTTATAACCTCTTGGGAATAAATGAATATTTCTGTTAAGATACTTCTGCAGTTATCTGATGAACTTTAACTGAGATTTAAGATTGGGTGGTTGGGGCCATAGCTCAGAGGCCTAAGCACCTACGTGGCAAGTGCAGGGTCCAAGTTTGATCCCTAGCCCCACATACTGAGTGTACAGTTGCAATCCCAGCACTGAGGGGAGGGAGGTGGAGTTGTTGAGACAGGAGGATGGCTGCAAGTTCAAGACAGACTGGGGGCTACCAAAGTGAGCACAAGGCCAACCCTTGTCTCCCCTCCCCCACCAAAAAAAAAAAAGATTTTTATTGGGAAACACTAGTGCCTACCCACTCACTTGACGTTCAGCTGTCAAGAGTTTCATCACTATTAACTACACATATTATTTCCACTTTGTTATCTACTTGAACAATTAGCCATTCCTTTTTCTATTATTTTTATTAAGGATGTATTTTTAGCCACTAATTAGAAACCTTTGCTTATGAGATGGTATTGGCATATGGAAGTGGAGTCAGCTGATTTCATTGGCTGACATTTATGAGCGCAGCACTCAGGGAGGCTGAAGCAGGAGGATTACAAGTTTGAGCTCACCCTGGTCAATTTAGTGCGTAGCAAAACATTGTCTCAAAAAAGAAAAATGGGGCCGGCCTGATTGATATAGCTCAGTGGACTAAAGTGCCTGCTTAAGCAGAGCACAATAGCCAGGGTTTGATCCATGGACTGCTATGCTGTTCCCACCCCATGGCATGAGATGACAATTGAGACTAGGTATGGTGCTGCACACCTCTAATTCCAGCGCTTGGGAGGCTAAAAGCAGGAGAATCAGTGCGAATCCAATCTGCATAGTGGGATTCTGTAGACCCTGTAGAAGACCCTGTCCTAAAAAAAAAGAAGAAGAAAGAAAAATGGTGGAATCACAGCAAACAAATCTCACTGTCACACATATACATGCATTCCTGACTGAATTGTTGGGAAAAGTAGAAGTCCTATAAAGGGATTTGGATAGTTTGGTAAGAACATTAAAAGAATGATTTGTCAAGTTGCACTTCAGGTATCACCTTCTTTCATCTTCAGATTTTTTCTTTTTTTTGAGACAGGGTCTTGCTATGTAGGCTGGCCTTGAACTTGCAGTGATCCTGTCTTTTTCCTTCCAAGCTGGACATGGGTGTGTGATGCCACACCCAGCCGTCTTCAGAATTTTGAAGAATTAAGATTATTTTGATATACTGATTATTCAGCTAGATGTTACAGTTTTTGTTGTTGAGTTGCTTAGGATTGACATTATTTCCAAGAAAATTACAGAGGATGTAGTTTATTGACTTAAAGATAGACAGCTTTATAAAATTTTCAGGGGCCTGCAGGTTAGTTCAGTTTTTCAGTCTGTTCATGCAGATGCAGTCAGGTATGGGATATGGAGGTTCAATCCCCAGCTCCACCTGCCTTACCAGCCCTTAAGGCAGCCTGAGCCACCACCTCCACCCCTTCAAATCCTTCTCAGCTTTTTAGACTTGGCATGGTGGTACACACCTGTAATCCCAGCTTTTGGGATACTGTAAACAGGCAGATCACTATGAGTCCGATCCAGTACTGAGACCCTGAACACCTTGTAGACCCTTCGCTAAAGTACAAAATAAATAAAAATTTGATTAGGGAGAGTTGATTATTAATTCTTGTATACCTTTAGAGGACTGTGCCTTAGAGTGTCAGCTCATGTTTTCTTTTGATTATAATATGCTTAGACGCAAAGTTGGGTAGAATTTAAGAACTGTAATGAGCCTTATAATAGGAAATTCAGTTTTGCTTACATAGACTATTCAGGTCTGTGTAAGTATGGAATAAATTGGAGGCATTATTACTTCCTTTCAATGGAACATATATGTTACATTCTGGGATTTTCATTGTATATTTTCTTGTTTATATGGTTACTACTAAAAGGTTAGATCCTTAGGTATGTTTTCATTTGTTAAAAGTGATCAGACCAGCCGGGCGTGGTGGTGCAGGCCTGTAATCCCAGCACTTGGGAGGCTGAGGCAGGAGGATTGTTGTGAGTTCGAGACCAGCCTGAGCTACAAAGTGAGTTTAAGGCCAGCCTGAACTGCATAGTGAGACCCTGTCTCAAAAAAAAAAAAGACCAAAAAAAAAAAGTGACCAGACCACAGCTTGAACTTCTTCTCACTTGCCCTTTTTTTTTTTTTTTTAAACTTACCTATTTGGTGCAAAGACTCGCTGTGCAGCTCAGACTTGGACTCGTAGTCATCCTCCTTTCTCAGCCTCCCCAGTTCTGGGATCACAGGCATGCACCACCACACCTGGTATTGGTGGTTGTCTTGATGCAGGGTTGGTACCACATGCTTAGACCTGTTGAGCTATCTCCCCAGCCCTCATTTTGCTTTTGATCAGACTGTTTAATAAAGATTTTTAAGAATTTAGTGGGTTAATCCAAATGCCCTGCAAAATGTGGGGGTATTTGATAAGGACACCAGGGTATACCCTATAATCATTACTACTCAGGAAGCTGAGGCAAGTGAATACAGTATCAGGTTCAGTGCCAGCCTCGGGAATTTAGGGAAACTCTATCTCAAAAAACAGTGTTGGCTGGGGAGATGGCTCAGTGGAATAAGTGCTTCCCTGGCAAGCTCAAGGGCCTGAGTTCAATCCCCGGTTCCACAAAAAAAAAAAAAAAAAAAAAAAAAAAAAACAAACCCTAATATACAGTCTTAAAAAAAAAAAAACAGTGTTAGAATGCCCTTTGGTTCAGTCCTCAGTACTGGGAAGCAAAAAAGGAGGGAGGGAAGAATTGACTTGGGCCACGTAAGGATTTCATGCCTTCCAGTGCTTCACGTGGATGAAGGCTTCTCAACCTTACAACTTTTGGGGACTGTCCTTCATTTTGTTGATGTTTCACAGCTTGTCTGTCCTCTACTCATCAAATGTTAGCAACCCCTACATTTGTGACAACCAAACATGTTTCCAGATATTGCCACATGTTCTCTTCAGTACATCGTCTTCCTAATTAATTATAAAGTTACAGTTTTAGGAATGGTGGAAATGCATTTAAAGGAGGTTATCTTCCTAAGGCCTCTTAAAGGTCTCATCTTTAAGGTGCAATGAGTAAGGTTAATTTCTGGTGTCTAGTGGACTGTTTTATCTTCTCTGTTCTTTGAATTCTCACTGTAGTGACTCTTTTAATGTGCTATGTTTGGTTTACTTTTACATTTTTTAAACTTACTTGTAAATGCTTGTAATTATGAACATTAAAATGCATAGAAATTCACAGATTTTGTATCCTAGGCCACAGTGTATGAAACCCATGGTAAATATTTAAGTTCTGCTTATGTTAACTTTTCAAACTTTATAATATAAAGTGTATAAAAAGTATTGCAAGATGTATTTCACCTCTACCTTTTGCCCCTATTATGAGTTAATGTTCTGTGAAATTAAAAATGCTTATACAATAAAAAGGGAAGAGTTTGGTGAAAAACAGGAGATTGTCTAGTTGAGTTGTGATTGTCTAGTTGAGTTTTTCAATGAAAACAATGGCTTTCCTTTGCAATGAAATATTTAAAACATCTGAGGGATATTTAAAGTATTTGGCATAATGCTTCAATCTGCTAAACTTTCTGTAGTGGTTTATACTGTCAAGTTGAGAGCCAAATCTTCCTTTGCAAGCCCACTGGTGTGTTTCTTGGTATTCAGGGGCAAGTGGTATGTAGTTTTCTAAGTTTTTTCCTTTATTTTAAGAGTTACATGATAATTTATTAAGCCCCTCTCTGCCCTTGTAGGTCTCCAGGTCACTTTTTCCACTTGTAGAGCTTGTTTGCCAGTGCCAGGAAGATGGCTAGGGGGAGTGGTGCAGTGTACTGCTGGATGAGGTTCATGATTTGGTTGTAGCTGTCTTCCTCATACTGCGAAAACACAGCTGGTAGATCTAGCTCCTTGTACAGCACCTTCACCCTGGCTACTTTTCTCTGCGTCCTTCTGTCCATACTTCTCCATGTATATGGCAGCAGCAACAGGCAGGTAGAAGAAGTAGGAAACTCTCTTGTACCTGACAGTAGATCTGTGCCTCGTTTCAGTGTATTTGCTGAGACTCACATGGTCTTGGGGGGCTGTGATGACATCCAGACTCTGACTGACCTCTGTCTGATAGGCAGCCTGCAGGAAGAGTTCAAGAAGGTTCCTGACAGTGGAACTTTAGCAGGCAGTAGATACAGGCTTTCAGAAGGAGAGCATCATTGACAGTGTCCAAACCTATTCCAGGCTTCTGATATGAGCAGACTTATCCCTTCTGTGTAAGGGATGAATCCATTATATCATCTGTCACCAGGAAGAAAGCTTGCAACAGTTGTACACACCAGCCCACAGTCAGTGCTGCTGCAGACTCTCTGCGTCTTCTTTCCTGGCTCTACCAGCTCCTAGAGCACTGTCAAACCCTGGATTTATTTGCCTTTGATGGCATTGTACTCTAGGACCTCTTAATGTAAGCCTGGAAATGACATCTCCTATTTCTGAGTGCCCTGTGTCATCTTCAGGCAGCACCCTGACAATCTGAGGGAAATGCTTTGTTCTGGATGCTGTTCCTCTTTGGTGTCTAAGTTCTTAATTATGAAAACAATGTACATAGCAGGAGGGTTTAGGTGGGAGAAAGATAATCTTTTTCTAGGCCAGAAGTTTTTTTTTTTTTAAGTTTATTTTTAAGAACTGGTAAGTTAACCAACACAGTTTAACTGTTGGTTCATTTATGTGAACCCATTCTTTGTTCTTAAACCCCAGTGTCTCTTAAGTAACATTTCTAAAAATACAGTTTCACATTCCTCTTAACATAAGAGCTATTTGCAAGGATCTTATTTATACAGATCCATGCTGTTTACCTACCTTTCTGAAGTAGTTCTTCCACTCACTGACATTGTAGTAGTATTCTTCGATATACTGAGCATTTCAGGAAGTTTGGTTCTTTGATTTCTCAGTAGCTACTAGAACTGTGATGTTAGTTAGCTCAATCTAGGGCTAGGATTTGCACCTCAGTTTTCACGGACACAATACTCTTCAAATAAACTACTTTATTTTGAAAGTAAGGATAAAAGTGTTTTCTTTTTTAAATCTGTTACGTACAGTTAATCTGTGGTCCTTACTACACAGATTTCTCTTTGTCTAGAGCTGGCCAGAAACAGCTTTTCCTATGGAATATTGGGGAGGCAAAGGAAAGGAAGCGTTTCTGAACCCTGGCAAGTACTCTTTCATGCTGCTTCTAAGGAGCCCTGGCCCAAGGCATTGGGGAATGGAAGAAAAAAAGATGGTGTTTGTCCTCTAAATTGTTAGTTGTGCTACATATAAGCTTCGAAGTTACATGGCCCACTGGTAGGTACTGTACTTTAGTACTGTACTTTAAATTGTTGGTTGTGATCTTTGTCTCATGGCTAAATGAAATGAATTAGATGAAATAATGACTAGTTGTAAAGCAGTTATAATTTTTGAGTGAGTGAAATTATTGAGCTATTTTAGGAATTTGGAGGGACTCAATATCTCATACAGAATTTGGATATTCTAACCTCAGGCTTTTGGAAGGTTCTGAAATGATTCATACTCTAAAAAGATAAACTCTAGTCAGGAAAGTAAACAGAAAACTTACTGATTCATTCTGGTGTAACAGTAATTTGAGTAATCTAGATTGTCATTTTGCTTTATTGCAGAAACATGGCAGAGTACTATTCTCTAAAAAAGACAGTAACTGGTCTCTAAAAAAGACCAGTCTTTTCTATGTGTCCAAATTGTATCCAGTCCTACAGCCATTTTGTGCTTTTTTGTTGCACCTTGTTTTATTCTCTTAAAACACTTCACTGGGCTTTCAGGCTTCAGTTAAATTTTTATTTTTAACAAGGTGACCTGTTCAATGTGGCCCATCCCCTATTATATTTCCTGAAAATTTCTGTTATGTAAAATACGTGGTAGCACCCATAAGAAGGCATGGTAAGGGGCCAGGGAGATGGCTCAGTGGAATAAGCACATCCCTGGTTCTGCGCCGCCCCTGCCGCGCCCCCCCCAAAAAAAAACAAAAACAAACAGAAAGCATGGTTAATAGAATTGAAGGCTAATTCTGTATATTGCATAACTTAGAAATACACAACATTTTATAAATAACAAAACTAAGAAGGAACTAAGTTTCTAAGAATACAAGTCCAGTGGTACCTCAGTTCATGAACTTAATTTTTAATTTGTTCAGTTTTGGAAAAATGGCCACAGACATATTTGTCACCCAGTGTGGAGTTTGCAAACAAAAACAAACTTTTGCTAAACACTTCTGTTTGCAAACCAAATTGTATAGTTAGCCCCAGTTTGACTTTTGGAAAGTTCAAAAGTATTAGTGCACTGATTTACCACTCAAAATGCATTATGAGTTTCACCAGGAAAGACCTTCCCAAAGAGAGATGAGCTTTAAGGATAAAAGATGATCCTTAAAGGTGTTGGGAGTATTTAAATAGTGTTAAACATGTAAAACTGAGTGAATCGAAGATTGAAATAACTTACCATGTGATCTACAGAAAACTAAATTATCAATCTGGATCAAATAATGGTTTGTCAAAAAGAAAACCCAAATGATGGTTTGTCCTATATAAATTATGACTTTTAAGTGAATGGGATTATTTAGATATTTTAGGATTTTGGGGTAGTTTACTGGAATTACTCAGTTTATAAAGGTTAAAAGTGAGGCTTTGATGAGATAGCTCAGCAGGCTGAGCTAGCCAGAATCCTGGTGTAGTGGTGCACGCCTGTAATCCTAGTGCTAGGGAAACGAAGCAGGAGAATCACTGTGAGTTCAAGCTGCATAGTGAGAACCTGCAGCAACCAAATGTATTTATTTTATTTTTTCTTTTTGTGGTGGGCCTGCCCTTGGAGCGGAGCTGGCACAGCATATGGTGACAGGGATCCAACCATGGTCCCTGTGGTTTCCTAAGCAGACTGTTTAGCTTCTCTCTGGTCCCACCAAATACATTAAAAAAAAAAAAAAAAAAAAGTGAGGCTTTGTGACAAGGGTATAAGTCCATAAAATCTACAGTGTAAACAGTTCTAAAGGACAGGTGTGCTTTTTTTTCCCTTCCACATATTTTGAGAGAGTGGAATTTGTTTAAAAACATTTCAGATGTGTTGAACAAATGAGCTGTGAATTTTGACCCTGCTTTGAACAAAATAGCCAAGTCAGTCTAAAAACTTAACCAATAATTACATATTTGATATTAAGAAATTGTCAGTTTTCTAAATTTAAAAAAATAGGCACGTGAGGGGCTAGGGAGATGGCTCGGTAGAATAAGCGCTTCCCTGTCAAACTCAAGGATCTGAGTTCAATCCCTGCTGCCACCCCCATCCCCACCCCACAAAAAAAAGACATGTATATTTTTTAAAACCCTTAGTTTTGGAAATACATACTGAAATATTTAGAGATAATGATGTAATATTGGGGACAAACTTTAAAATAATCCATGGGGTAGAGTACATGTTACAGAAGAGGTAGAATTGACCATTCAGTGCATTGAACTTTAGCCACACAACCATTGTGTACTTGTCATCAACATGCCCCTCTGTCCCTTAACTTGTTCTCTAACCCCATCTCAGCTGCCATCAGTTTTGCTGTTGATGTAATTTATGGGTTTGAACTCTGTTGATGTTCATGTTACAGAGAAGGGCTTCTTGTTCCCTCAATTTGATGCCATCGTCATGATTTTTTCTTATTTATGATTACTTATTAACATCTGTTTTACCATTATAACATAAAATTATTGAGCCACAGTTCCTGTGTATTGTGTCCCTAGCACCTAATTGCTGATAATTGATTGCTTAAATATTTCTTGAATAGAAGTGGGGAAGAGCAAGGGAGGCCACTAATTTCTCGTAGTTTACTGAAAAGAAAAGTTTTGGTTAATATTGTTTGGACAATTATATGTTAGTATCTTACACTCTGAGTAACTCATTTAAAGATTATGCATAATGTTATTAACCATTGTTACCATACTATTACCTTGTTTTGAAATTTTATTTTTTTCTCTTTAAAAAATGTTAGCCTGTAAAAAATGTGTAAGGCAAAAGTACTTTGCACTACATGGTTTCAGAATGCTTATAAAGTTTTTTTTTTAAGGGAAAATGATTTTGTTTTCTAAAGTAAATTCAATACAAACTGTATTCTTGGGTTTAAGAGTGTTCTGAATCCCTGAAAATATGGTGATATTCCACTAGTCATATAAAAAGAATGCTGAAGTTTATATATTTAAAACAAAAAAGATAGTATTTCTTATAGAAACCAGCAATGACATAACTGTCAACATTTAAAATTTACTATATGTAGTATCACAAAAGCAGTTATTGGCAATGTATTTTACTGTATTTAGGTGAATGGATTAAAAGCCAGTGGTAGTGCAGAATTTTAGTGAATCTTTACATAGTAAAAAAACTATAAAAAGCAGCAGTCCAAAAGGCTTCTCACTGATGTCATAATCATAATACATGTGGGCAAATAGCTTGTAAAAACTGGGTCAAAGGACACATATTGAATGCTAGGCCTTTGTACTGAGCTATCCTATCCACATTTTTTTCATTTTGAGACAGTGTCTTGATATATTGACTAGACTGGGCTGAAGTTTCTGTTCCTCCGGCCTCATTTTCTTGGAGTGCAGGGATTATAGTGCCACCATGTTTTATAATCCCTGGTAATATGGTAATAGTCTACTAGTCCTATAAAAGGAACTGCTGAAGTTCATAGTAAATTTTTGTATTCACCAGCCCTATGTTTTTTAAATTATTGTGTCCCCAATCAGTACCTGCTGTTTGTGAGCTATAAATTATCAAAGTAATAGATTTATGTTTTCAATATTAGGATGAAAATCTACTTTTGACCAACTTTCTGGCTTGTTTTTGTTAAGGAAAAAATTAAATTGGAAACCTTTTATTCTTGTAATAGTATTTGATGTTATGCATTGTCACTGGATATAGTAATATCAAAGCTCTGCAGTTTTGTTATGCACTTTTAGTTAACACTTTCAGACTTGTTACCTACTTATTGCTTACTTTTGCTGACAACTCCACTTTCTGCCCACATTATTGCTGTGTTACAAAATTCTTTATGGATATTTCTGGGTGAGGGTTTTCCAGTTTTCATTACAGTTAGAGTTTAAACAACATTGTAGAGTAACAGCAGTGTGACAACTTTCTACTGGAAATTTCTTTAATTCCAAACCATCACCTAACAATTGTGTTTACATACTGGGGATTGATAGTAAGTATATTTCTATACTGTGGTGTTTTTGTAATTAGTGCACTGGCCAGTCTCTTAAAAAAGTGCTGGGGGGGGGGGGAGAGCTGCAGACATAGCTCAGTGACATAAGTGTTTCCCTGGCAAGCACAAGTTCAGTTTCTGATAACAACAACAGCAATAACAACAAAAAACACCAAGGTTCAGTTTGTATTGGAAAGTTGCAAAAATTAATATCACAAAACCATAGCAAAATCTTTGTGAGCTAAAATGTTTATTTGTATTTTCAGATTATGTTTTCCAATCATCTTCCCTTCAACAAGAAAAAGATAAAGACCTATTTTGCTTAAAATGTCTAAACGCAGAGGTTAAACAGCTACGTTTCATCTTTCTTGCCAGTTTAGTATTTACTGTCCTAAAGGGCTATGGTGAGACCGGTTATGAGCTAAATTTAGAATCTCTGTGGGGAAGGGGAGAAGAGGTTTGCCAGAGAATTCTTTGTCTACCTAGAGTGACTAAGGAAGTAGTGTTAATTTGCCAAGAAATTATCTTTCACTTGCTTTGATTGTCATAAATGAGAATGGGGAGGGTATTTTCTGACAGTTTGTTGAAACAAACTTGTGAGCCAGCTGCCATTAACTGAATATCATTATCACCTTTTGGCTTTAGTTATTGTATTTTACAATACCCCCCCCCCCAATATTGCCTCATTGAAGATTGGATTTAAAAGAAGGGAAGCCTCTTAAATTTATGAGTGATAGAAGCTTGTGTTTGTTCATGGGTAAAAGTGTTATTGACCAGCGTTGGGAAGAATAGCCCAGCAGTGAGAGGCAAGAGAGACCTAGTGGGCTTTTTTTTTTTTTTTTTTTTTTTTTTTTTTTTTTTTTTTTTTTTTTTTTTTTTTTTTTTTTTTTTTTTTTTTTTTTTTTTGTCTTTTTGAGACAGGGTCTCACTATGCAGTTCAGGCTGGCCTTAATCTCACTTAGTAGCTCAGGCTGGTCTCGAACTCACAACAATCCTCCTGCCTCAGCCTCCCGAGTGCTGGGATTACAGGCATGCGCCACCATGCCCGGCTCTAGTGGGCTTTCAAAACGATTAAAACCAAAAAAGTGGGAAGCCTTGAGGAGCAGTAAAAGTTACGACAGGATTTGGAGCTTAATTGACTTTATTTCACATGAGAGGGGGACATCTAGGGATGTTATTCTTGGTCTTCGGAGGAGTATTTTTCTTGATTGGGATTAGGCTAGACCTTCAGTCAATGTTGAATCATGTAATTATTTTAATTATATGCTTATTTAAATGAAATTATCAATAAATTAATGATTAAAATAATTATAGTGATTTCCTCAGGATTAGGGAAGCTGCCTTGGGTTAAAAAAGATAGTTGCATAATATTTTATCAAACAATAGTTGATTTGAATAGCTGATGTTTGGACAATACAACACCTAAGTATTATGATTAAGCATTACATAATCTCTAACCCTACTTACTGTGGCCAGGTTGGATACTTTTTATTGCTACTGTTAACTGTATTTTGCCCTGTTGATGTAGGTAGTATTAAAGATTTACAAATAATCATTTAAAATTTTTAACCTGGATGTGGGGTTGGTGGCCCACATCTATAATCCCAGCACTTGGAAGGCTGAGGCAGGGGGATTGCTGTGAGTTTATTCCATCTAGGCTACATGGTGAGTGCAAGAGCAGTGTGAACAACAATAGCAAGACCACCCTCAAACAAAATACAGTTTTGTTTTCAGTAGTGTGTATATCCTAATTGGAAATGAGACTAAGGGCAATATGACTTTCTTTCTGAACAAATCATATTGTGGTAAAATTCAATACTTTAATTATAAACTATATGCAGATTTTAGCAGACAGCTGGTATCTCCTTAATATTTAAAGAATGTTAGATGTTACCAGATTTATAGCAGATTTTTTTTTTTTTTTTTTTTTTTTTTTTTTTTTTTTTTTTTTTTTTTTTTTTTTTTTTTTTTTTTTTTTTTTTTTTTTTTTTTTTT
>PVKA01027781.1:0-30130 GCA_004027165.1 Ctenomys sociabilis | reverse complement strand
AGGAGACAGAGACAGAGGAGAGGAGAGGGGAGGAGAAGGGAGGGGAAGGAGGGATGGAGAGAAAATGCAGAGGCAGGCTAGCTACTTGATACAAATATGTAACTATTTAGTATCTAGTAAACATCAGAGCTGTGTTGAACTTAAAAACTAATTAAATACAATTTCTACTCTTAAGTAGATCCCAGTTAACAGGAATAAATGATTCACTACTCCAGAAATTCTGAGGTCACAACTATGGTGGGAAGGAGAATGAAGAGTTCACAAATAACCCTTCATCAAGAAGGCAAGGTCTAAAATTAGCTTATTTTATTTCCCTCTTTGAAACTCAAAGGTTTCTATGTTGCCTTCCAAAACACAAATCCAAAACCAACCAAAACTTCAAATGCATTTTTACCAATGGTTACAACCTCTCTGGTGAGTTCTACTGGGAGCCTGGGAGGTGCAAGGGACCTCTTTCTTTCTTTCTTTCTTTCTTTCTTTCTTTCTTTCTTTCTTTCTTTCTTTCTTTCTTTCTTTCTTTCGTTCGTTCGTTCTTTCTTTCTTTCTTTCTTTCTTTCTTTCTTTCTTTCTTTCTTTCTTTCTTTCTTTCTTCTTTCTTTCTTCTTCCTTCCTTCCTCTCCTTCTCTCCTTCCTACCTTCCTTCCTTCCTTTCCTTCTGTCTCTCTGTCTGTCTCTCTCTCTTTCCTTTCCTTTTTTCTTTCCTTTTTTTTTTCATAGTTGGGCTCAAACTCAAGGCCCTGCATTTAAGAAACTTTCTAGGTACTAAGGTTTGATGGCAACATCTGCCCAGCACAGATGACTGCAGGTAATTGGCTTCCTCATTGGTCTCTTCTTGCAGCCTTTACAATGCACCACAAACTGCAGAACTTAAACAACAGTAATTTATCATTTCATAGTCTTGGAGGGCTGAGATGAAGGTGTCCACGGGGTAATGTTGGTAGGAGGAAACTGGTCCAGCCCATTGCCTCAGGTTCAGTTGCCTTGCGGGCCATGTCCAGGGCTCCTGGCCAGTAGACAAGTCAGCACCAGTTTGTCCTATTGCCCACCTGGGCTTCCACTATATATACATGGATCTCTGTGCCAACTCCCTCTCTTTATAAAGACACAGCTATATTAGATTATGTACCACTATAATGCCCTCTTCTTGCAAGTTTTCTAAGAATCTCTTTCAAAGTAAGATCACATTCACAGGTGCTGGAATTTAGGTGTATAATATTTCTTTTAGGAGGACACAATACAACCTACAATATTACTTTACTGTTTTTCCTCTCCAAACTGCCTTTCCAATCTTATTTCCTTCTGTGTTTTATAGAATTCTCTGTCGCAGATAAGCTGTTATAGTACCATTGTCATAATTTGTCTATGGACCTGATAGAGTACTTCCATTCAGTGTGGTTATGACTTAGTAGACCATTAGACCACTCTGTGATTCACAGTGTTGCCGAATAGATTGTTTATGAAGTCCCCCTTGGATCTTTTTATGTGTCCCCTGATCATTATTCATCTTCCTATGAGTCTTTAAGCTCCATGGAAGCCAGGGTTCTGTGCTAGTCTCACAATCAAATTCATTATCTGGCATGTAGGAGATGCCAAACATGCTTATGTATGCAAAGAGGGTAAGGGATGTTTACATTTTTGTTATATGTTTCATTTTTTGGACCAGTTCCTCACTCACTAGTTCAAAGTAAGCATTCTAGGTTTCGAATTAATATGTAGATAAAAATAACCTAAATGACAATAGCAAAAGATTTATGAGAACAAACAACATGTCCTACTGTAGGGTATTACTTGAAGGCAAATTAAATGAGCATCTTTTTTATGGCTACAAATAGCGAAGAGGAAAAAACCGCAGCTGGAAGTAAATTAGAACTGTGAAAACAATAAAGCATAGGAAAACAACAACAAAGCAAAATCTGTAACAAGAAAAGAATATTTAGAAGCACATTAAAGCTTAAGAACCTACCTAATAGTTCATCCAAGCCTTCGACATTGGGAAGCTTGGTTTAGGTCAACTTGATTTTGTGCAAACTGCTTTAGTATATTCAGCCCCAGTGCTGTATGTATTTTTAAAACTGGTTATCAAAGCCAAGAACCAAACCATTAAATGTTAGTAATTGTTCTTCCTGTCCTCATTGGTTTTTGCTATACATCTCTGTGGAAGGTAGAAAGAAAAGTGGAAGCTTATGGTTCTCAGCACCTGATCAAAAGTGAGACAAGGCTGTAAAGAGGGTCCAGCAAGCTTTTTTCTGTGCTCCATGGTTTTCTTAGATAACATTCATTAGTAATAATTTGAAAACTATGCCCTTGTGGATGGAGGGCCTATGGTCCTGTTTCACCTGGATTTTTAGACTCACATTGTTAAAAAGTGAATTTACCTAGTGTGACTTAGCTGCCTGCTGCCCTGCCAACTGATGGGGTCACATGGTCAGTCTCTCCCAGCAAGAAGTGTCACCATGCCTGGTTTAGTCACCTGAGTGTGGGCAAAGCAAAAGGGCCCCAACGGTAAAATTGCAGTCACACTGATATAATTACTCCGCCGTTCTGTCCACACACTGGGTAGCAAAAGACAGTGTGACACTGAAAAGCAGACCCAATGTGATACAGAAAAACATTCACTGGAGGAAAAGTCATGAAATGATGGTACAGGGTTAGAAATTATGCTTCATGTTTGATTTTCAAGTGATATTCATGCCATATGAATAGTTAGTATACTTGGCATATATTTTAGACATAGTATATTTATGTAAAGAGAAAGTGGATTCTGTTACTGAGTTCATGGTTAGGAATGGTAAACTACCTTCTAGGAAAAAAAGAGAAAAAAGCAAACCCCTGCATATAACAAGATACCTAGGGTCTAATATGTGCTGAGCATGTACTAGTGTATTCATCATCCCTTCCTTGCCGTCCATTCTTGGTGGCCTTTTGCATAATGGTAAGCAATGCATCACTTACACGAGTGACACAAAAATATATACTTCTTAAATATGCAAGCTTAATGGTTCCATTTGACAAAATATCCCAGTGATCTATATTGTCTTTTAAATTGATCCAACATATTGTGGCATTCAGGCCAAGTTATTTCCTGCTAATAATTTCTTAACGGAAAATGGAAAGACAACAGCATTAGTAAATCAAACTGAATACATGATTAAATGCCTCTGGAATCCCTGATTCTTTTCAGTCCCACCGGCCTGACTCGGTTGCCACACAGGCAGAAGAGGGAGGAGGTGGTGTCATTTGCATGCCCCAGCAAGGTGCATTTTACAGATCACTCTAAATTATCGACCACTGTGAGGAAACGGGATGCTGGAATATACAACTCGTATATCAAAGGCAAATCTCCAGTGTGCACACCTTGATTACTTGCTCATTGAAGAGGGTGCACTGAGTTGCCTTAGCAAGGCTTGCCTAGCCCACATCTTGTCATTCAAGCTCCCTCCACCTTTCTGGGGGCTTAGACACCATGGCAAACTGGCATTAACTCCCCCCCCCAGGCTACGTTTTCTCCACCACTCTGTTCACAACAGCAAAGGCTTCCCCATTTTTATTGGTTTGAAAGCTGGATTGAATTCTGAACCACAGCTTTCAGTTATGCTCCAGCCGATCTCTTTGGCTCTGTGTTGCCCAGCTCCACATGAATGATTACGTTGCTGCTACTTAGATTCTTCTTGGGGTTGCTGGAGCCAGAAACAGACCTGAGCTCCCCAGTGGTGTTTTGGTGGTGCAGGACTCTCTGCATACTTTCATTCAGTGACAAACATTCTCAGGAATGCCAGGATGACCTGAGAAATGCAGGTGCTTGTGATGTTCCAGAATTAACCATTTCTTCCTGCATCAGTGTGTCCCTCTATGCTTCTAAAGGACCTGTTTATCAATGATTTCTTGAGAAAGCTTTAAGTTAGGTGAAAAAATCTATGGGTGGAAACATTGGTTTATTTACCCATTTATTTTGTATAATGATAGCTATGAAAAAAAATGTACAAATGTGCCTGGATGGCCTTTTGTTCAAAATATCTAAGCAATTTAAACCCTTAGTGTATGTGTGTTGTCATATTAAACTCTTAGATTTATTCATGTATTTTGTGTAGACATGGAACCAAGGACTGGAGATATAGGTGGTTGAAGCACCTACCTGGCAAGTGCAAGGACCTGGTTCAATCCCTGGCATCCCATACTGTGCCATCTCTAGAATCTGGAGTGCACTGAGCAGAATACTGTGACCACGCCTGGTGGTGCATGCCTGTAATGACAGTGCTGGGGAGGCTGAGACAGGAGGATCACTACAAGTCTGAGCTCCACAGTGAGGTTTTGTACCAAGCAGATAAACTCTTTAAAAAGAAAGAAAGAAAACAACAGATACTCATGATTTCTTTATCAAAGTCCTTACATCTGACAATCTAGTTTCATTTTCTGTAACCAACTGAGTCATCACTAACCTGAATCTGTGTTTCCTTTCCTTTATTTATCTTTTAAATGCTATTTTTTCAATAACATTCTCCTTGTTTCAGTTGGTTTTGAATTTTATAAGACAACCTATAGTCTTAAGAGATGTGCTACATTTTGCTCAGAATTATATCATTAAATGTATTTATCTAGTTGCTAAAGTTGATCCTCAAAAAACTTGTTGGTTATGTTCCATAAAGTCATCAAGAATGTTCTGCTGAATTTACTACTAGCACACCTGTTCTTTTAAAAGAAACTTCTACAACATATATTTTTGACTGATGAGCACTGAACTTAGCTCGTCCCACCCTGCAACTCCCTGGCGCCCCTTCCCCCCAGGCTGCCAAGCAAGTGAGAAGTTTTGTGACACTTCCAGCCTCTGATCCACCTAAGCGCAGCCTGGGGTGTGTGTGGGAGAACTACAGGCTTCCCAGCATGGCTCTAGCGAGCACCATTCAGAGCCCTGGCCCCTAAAACCTCCGAACAAGCAAGAATTTCTGGGTCGATCCACCCCAACCCATCAAACCCTGCAACTCCCCGGAGTCCCTGTCCCCAAAGCTGCCAAGCGAGTGAGAAGTTTTATGACTCTTCCAGCACCTGACCTAGCCCAGCACTGCACCCGAATTGCATTACACACTAAGGTTGTAACTGCACCAAAGTTCTACACCAAAGGTCAGTGGACAGTGCTATACAAAATGACAAAGAAGAAGAGAAAATGCAATCTCAGGCCTCAAGCCCACCAATAATAAGTGCAGAGGAAAACTCGCTCAGAAATGAATGAATTAACAGAGATGGAAGCAAAGAAATGATAGCAGAAAGGTGTAAAGAACTCAGACAAGAATTAATGACAGAAATAAAAACAGAAATTTTTCAATACATAGCATCTGAAGTAATGAATCAAATCCAGAAACATATGGTTGACACCCAATGCCCACCCATAACAAGTGCAGAGAACACTATTCCAGCTGAAACATATGAACAGTAACATATGAAATTCTTCGCAAACAAAGAAACAATAGAAGAAAGGTAAAGAGGAACTCAGAGCAGAAATAACTTGTGAAATAAAAAAGAAATCTTTAAAATCATAGTATCTGAAGTAGAGAATCAATTATGGAAATATATGGAGAAAACCCAATTTGGAAAATCTCTGCAGTAAAAGAATTAATGACTACCTCTAAAGAAGATATTCATTAAAAAAATAGAGGAGAATAAATAAGACAGATTCCTTGAATGAGCAATACAGGAAAGAAATAGATGGCATGAAGCAGAGTCAAAGAGATATAGAAGAACTTAAAAATCTCAATTATGAGTCTAAAAAACCGTCTGAGTGAAAGTGAAGATAGAGATTCAGATCTTGAAGGCACTGTGCAGCTAGTGAAAAGGTGACAAAGGATCTTTTAAAAACAATGAGAATGCAGGAAAAAATAATCCAAGATGATGTAAAAATGAACAATGTGAGATTAATAGGCATCAATGAGAAAGAAGGAGTCAATACAAATGATATGAAAAGAATATGGGCAGAAGTAATACCAGAAAATTTCCTAAATATCAGGAACAATCTAACATTGAGTTAACCGAAGCATACACAACACCAAATAACTTCAACCCAAATAAAAACATACCGACACATATAACAGTCAAGTCTCAGAAATCCAACACAAGAATAGTATACTGAAAGCTGCTAGAGAAAAGAAGCAGATCACATTGAAAGGAAAACCCATCAGAATTATAGCTGACTTCTGTTCACAAACCATGAAGGCAAGGAGAGCATGGAGCAGAGTACTTCAAGTCCTCTATGAACACATATTCCAGCCCAGACTACTATACTCTGCAAAATTATCTTTCAAGTTTGATGGAGAAGTGAAACACTTCCATGAAAAAGAACAACTAAAGAATTTCTTGATGACAAAGCCATCCCTACACAGACAATTGATGGATGATCTAGAGAGAGACCACAATGATCTGAACTCCATGAATGAGAATAGAAGGATCCTACTAAACAGGGAAAACAATTAAACATAAGATAAAAATGAGTAAACACCAGCAGGTAAATATCATGACAATCATAAGTTAACACATTTCAATTATAACCATCAATGTAAATGAACCCAATTCACCAATTAAGAGAAATAGACTGGCATAGTGAATTAGGAAACAAAACCCAACAATATGCTATATACAAGAAATAAAAGGCATTCATAGGCTTAAAGTCAAAGGACAGAAAACAATACTACATGCCCCAGGACCACAGAAAAAAACAGGAGTAGCAATTCTGTTCTCAAACAGTCTCAAATTCAAACAAAATAAAGAAAGCCACTATATATATTGGTTAGGGGAAAACTTCAAGAGGAAGAGATAACGCTCACAAATAATTATGCACCAAACACAGAAGAACACAACTATATAAGACAAATTTTAATGGACATGAAAATTCTAATATCAAAGACCACAATCTTAACAGGAGACCTTAACATCCCCTTATCTCAAAGAGATAGGTCAACCAGACAAAAAATAGCAACAAAGTAGCAGAACTGAACCAGAGTTAGGAACAAATGGACCTGGTGGAAATAAACAGAAAGGTCCACCCAACCATAGCTGAATACACATTTTTTCAGCTGCACACGAATCAGTTTCTAAAATAGACCACATCCTAGACTGTAGGTCATGCTTATTATGCACAAAAACAGAAATCATCCCATGCATACTATCTGACCACAGTGCAATGAAACTAGAAGGAAATAACAAAAGCAACCAGAAAAACCTGCTAAATACATGGAAATTAAACAACACCCTACTCAGCAATCAATGGTTCACAGATGAAATTAAACAAGAAATTCAACAATATCTGAAATTCAATGAAAATTCAAAAACAATTTATTGGAATTTATGGGAAGCAATGAAAACAGATCTCAGAAGGAAAATCACAGCTGTGAACTCACACATTAGGAAAACAGGATGGGAACAAGTGAATACCCTAATGTTGCACCTGCAACATCTAGGAAAGAAGAGCAAACCAAACCCAGAGCGCAAAGATGGGAAGAAATCAATTAGCCCCTAGCTAACCTCATCAAAAAGAGGAAAGGAAAAATTCAAATACAAGCAATAAGGAATGAAAAAGGTGAAATCATCACATACCAAGTAGAAACTCAGAAGATTATCAATAGCTACTTCGAGAATCTTTTTGCTCACAGAATAGAAGACACACAAGAAATGGACAGATTCCTCAAAAGTTACAAATTAGCAAAACCGAATCAAGAAGATAGAACAACTCTCAATACCTCAATAACAGCCAACAATATATGAAACGTAATGAAAAAGCCTGCCAACAAGGAAAAGTCCAGGTCCTGATGGATTCACAGCTGAATTCTACAAGAAATTTATAGAATATATAATCCTTACACTCCTCAAACTCTTCAATGAAATTGAAAAGGAAGCAGTCCTCCCAAAATCATTTCTGGAGGCAAGTAATATGCTGATTCCTAAACCAGGGGAAAACACAACTAAAAAAGAGAAGTACAGGCCAAACTCCCTCATGAACATACATGCAAAAATCCTCAATAAAATCCTAGCAAATAGAATACAGCAAATCATCAAGAAGATTATACACTATGACTATGTAGCATTCATTCTGGGATGTAAGGATAGTTCAATGTTAGAAAATTTATAAATTTATTACACTATATTAATAGATTGAAATCTAAAAACCACATAATCATCTCAATTGATGCAGAAAAGCTTTTGACAAAGTCCAACACTCATTTATATTCAAATCCTGCAGAAAATTGTAATATAATGCCTCTGCCTCAATTTCATAAAAGCCATCTATGACAACCCAATGGCTAATATAACTCTAAATGGGGAAAAACTGAAACCTTTTAGACTTAGATCTGGTACAAGACAAGGATATCCTCTGTTACCCCACCTATTCAATATAATTTTGGAATCTGTAGCTACAGCCATTAGACAAGGACAAATAAAAGGATAAGAATAGGCAAAGAAGAAGTTAAATTATCACTATTTGTAGAGCGCATGATATTTTACTTGGAAGACCAAAAAAGCCTCACCAAGAAGCTACTAGAATTGATACAGAAATTCAGAAGCATAGCAGGACACAAAGTCAGTACTCAAAAGTCAATAGCATTCCTCTACACAAATAAACACACTGAGAGGAAAACTATAGAAACAATATTTTTTTACAATAATACCACAGAAAATGAAATACCTTGCAATTCATTTAACCATGGAAGTCAAAGATCTTTTCATGGAAACTTACAACACCATAAGAAAAGAGATTACAGAGGATTTCAGAAAATGGAAAGACATTCCGTGCTCCTGGATAGGAAGAACCAACATCCTGAAGATGGCCATACTCCCAAAATGGTTGTACAGATTTAATGTAATCCCTGTCAAACTGCGACCAACATACCTCACAGACCTAGACAAATTGTAACTAAAATTTATTCGGAACAAAAAAGACCTACAAGAGCAAAGGCAATCCTGGACAACAAAGACAAGGAAGGAGGAATCATACTTCCTGACTTGAAATTATACTACAAAGCCACTGTGATAAAATCAACATAGCATTGGCAACGAAATAGACCTGAGGATCAGAGGAATAAATTAGAAGATGCAGAAGCCTCTACAAACATGCTCTCCAACCTGATCTTTAACAAAAGGGTCAACATGCTTACTAAAAGAAAGATAGCCTCTTTAACAAGTGGTGCTAGAAAAACTGGCTTTCTACATGCTGAAAACTAAAACTTGACCTAGCTCTATCACCATGCACTAAGCTAAAATCAAAATGAACTAAAGATCTAAACATTAAAACAGAAACACTCAATATCCTGGAGGAGAAAGTAGGAGGAACTCTTGAAGACATAGGGGTAGGCAAAGAGTTCATGAACAAACATGTATTTGCATGGGAAACATTTGAAAGCATTAACAACTAGGATCAACTCTTATTGAGAAGTTTTTGCCCAACACAAGGAATTGTCAACAAAGTGAAAGGACAACCCACAGATTTGAAAAAAATCTTAACTAATAAGCACTCAGAAAAAGGTCTGTTCTCTAGAATTTATAAAGAACTAAGATATATTAGGGCCCTCAAATTTAGAGATCTAATGCAGAAATGGGCATCTGCAAAGAATACACATTTCTCAGAGGACAAAATTAAAGAAGGAAATAAATATATGAAAAAATGCTCCACATCATTAGCCATCCATGGAATGCAAATTAAAATAATGCTGAGATACCATCTCACTCCAGAAAGGATGGCTATCATAAGGAAATCAACCAACAACAAATGTTGGAAAAGATAGAGTGAAAAGGAAACACTTCTCCACTGCTGGTGAGAATGAAGACTGGTACAACCATTGTGGAGATCAGTGTGGAGACTCCTCAAAATGGCAGGACTAGAAATCCCATTCAAGCTGGCTATCTGCCTACTGGGAATTTTCCTGGAGGAACTGAAAACATCATAGCATAGTGATGTGTGTACCTATGTTTATAGCAGCACAATTTGTGATAGCCAAATCTTGGAAACAACCAATATGCTCGTCACATGAGGAATGGTTGAACCAGATGTGGTCTTTCTATACAATACAGTATTACTCAGCTATAAAGAATGATAAACTTGACGCATTTATATTTAAGTGAACGCCACTTGAGCATATACTCATACATGAAATGAACCGGACACACATGTGCAAATATCATATACTGTCTCTAGTGTAAGAAATCAAAAGAAGAAATACAAATAAGAAGGTAAAGCAACAACTAAAAAAATTTTGTCAGATAATTAGGGTAAACTGAAGTTCATATGCTGCAGGGGTAATAATCAGCTTCTCTTTTGGATGGTTAATAACCTAAATTTTCAGATCAGAACTTGGAGAATTGGAAGGGCTGCAAATTCAGCCAACATTTTGGCCCTAGCCTTTCATGGTCAGTGAAGACTCGTGACATAGGAGAACCTGTACTGTTACATCATGGAATTCAGTTGTGCCCCAAATTTTCTGATCAAGGAGATTATGGAGCCACAGAAGAAGGCGATTGATGATCTATAGTGTGCCTGATGAGAGTCACATGGAGAGAAAACTTTCTCTCAGACTCTCAGAGAGAGGTACCTGGTCGAGCAATGGCCATGACTCATCCACATGGCTGACACAAAAGATCTCTAGAGTGAGGTACTGAGTTATAAGATAAACTCTGAGGGGACTTGGCTGACCTCATCATATCTAAAAGTTACATTTTTTATTATATAGGTCTTGCTTTATCTAGGTCTTAACCATCAAGCAGAAAATTATACAAATGAGGAATATAAAATAAGGCTTTAATAATAAGCTGAGCTGTAAATGGCTCTAGTCAACAACTTTTTCTGATAACCCACTATTATTGTGGACTGCTGGACTATGTTGGATTGTTTTGCTGAATTCAGGCACCTATAATAATTGAATGACAATAGAATACCCATCTTTACCAGGAGTAAACAAAAAAAGGGGGATACAAAGGAAGAACAATTCTGTGTTTGCATAAACAGTACAGTTAGGATAAATCTGAAGTACTTTTGCATAATTTTATGAGAAGAAAGATTTTCACTAACAGTGTTTGGACAGGATATCCTGTCTACTTGTGCTGTGGATAACCACTATGACAATAATATAAAAAGTTTTAATTATTGAAACTGTACTATAATTCAGCTTTTAAAAAAGATAGGTATACAGCTCCATTCTGTTAATCCATTGATTAGAGGCGTCTCCTCTTCTAGTGTTTTTAAATAGAATATCATGTATGCACCTTGTACAACAAAAAAGTATAATGAAAACAATATGCAATGTATTAATTATCGAATCTGTCCAACTAATTTGATTTGAAACTGTCTCAGTGCTATTTTTCTTCAATAAAATAAAAATATAATAAAAAAGCATTGAACTTGTGGCCAATAATATCCCAACTTCTTCCTTAAACATCCTTATCTAACACACATACCTTCACAGAAAGGGGCATCACCGCTTTATTGGATACAGAACACAGGGAAGCTATTCAGCTTTCAACTGCACACCACTGTGAACAATAAAGTATAATAAGAACACCAGGTAAGAGCAGCAGGGCACTGAGCAGAACTTGAACGTTCACTGGTGCACACCATGAGAGGCTGAGGCACAAAGTCTGAAGTCTCCTTGTAGGTGGGAATATGTATGCACCACCCAAACTTTCCACCACGCAGTATGGTAGCAAATGACTCCAAAATTATTGATTTGAAATAGAAGCTGAATTTTGTTGAATAGTTAGATCTGCAATTGCAGAGTCCATACATAATGGTTATTAACTAGGGTTGTATTTTATTCATTTTCACTGCCCTACAATATACTATTATGTAAGTATACTTAGTTTTTAAAACTACTTTCTCATTTAAAATGAGAAAATCTTAATATTTGAGATTTTAAATGAGAAAGGTTCAAACACATAATGTTTTATAGTTTGTGGATTTAAAGCATTACTCAAGCAATCGTGTTGTAGAGAAATGCTGTACCTTAGAAATAAAATATTGTTCATTTACCCTGACATGATGCCTGCTTTGCATCATGTGACTCCTTGGAGTTGACATGCAGGAAGACCTGGCTTCACTATAACATGTGGTCATTTCTTTTGCTTTCATGCAAGCTTCTCCGTCATTAGTATCCAAGGGCTTTGCCTGCGCTGGGCTTGATTCAGATGCTGTGGATTTCATTGGAATACCATTTATCTCCCTCTGTCCACCCTTATCTGTTGGTT
The DNA here is from genome assembly GCA_004027165.1 of Ctenomys sociabilis. Classification (NCBI taxonomy): domain Eukaryota; kingdom Metazoa; phylum Chordata; class Mammalia; order Rodentia; family Ctenomyidae; genus Ctenomys; species Ctenomys sociabilis. The sequence goes on along the minus strand of PVKA01027781.1, from coordinate 17,917 downwards.
CAACATGAATTGCACCTTTGCTGGTTTTGAACATGGTGGTGTCCACATGACTTGGTACCCTCACTAAAGCGGTTGGTACTGCCACATGAGTACAAAAACCTTGATGCTGTGAGAAAGTGTCCGGCAAAGTGTAATTCTTCAATGGCAGCATTGGTCACTTGGTTCCCTGTTAGGAAAATAAACTGCTGGCCACCAACCAAGACCTACTGTGTCAGTGTCCTCTGGGTTGGAGTCCTGAGGTCTGTGATTGAAGAAGTCTTCCAGGTGATTGGAATGTATATGAAGGTTTGAGGAGTAATACCAGAAACAAACCTGTATTGATTTAGCTTGTCCCTAAGCACTGGGTTTTGTCAAGGCTGTAAATTGATCAAAGGATATGTTCTGACTCCATCTTAATTAAGGAGTGTGGGTAAGAATTAAGAAAGTAACTAATGAGAGGACTGCACCTTATAAATCACAAGCAGCAGGGTACATAAGCATTACCTGAAATGAGGAGATTGTCACTGTAGCTTAGCCCAGCAAACTGCACCTGGAAGCAGCATGCACGCCTGTTTTCTTAGAGTCCTCAAGTGGATGCACAGGTAAGCGGTACAGGTACCTGTGTATGCTCATTCAGCACAAAGCCCAGTCACTGGCCAACAGCCTGGGCATCATCTGAGGGTTTTAAAATTGAAAGAATATAGAGTCCTATCCCAAACTTACTGATTTGGAAACTGTTTTTTGAAAAGACCACCAAATTAACAGCATGCATGGAAAGTTTTGAGAAACACTCTTGCACATAATACATAGTCACAGGATCCTGTGAAAATCATTTGCTTTCAATACCTCCAAGAATGAAGGAAACACGTTGGAAGCCATTTAGCCTTATACATTAGGCTGCAACACAGCTCATAAGAGCAAGTTCTGGGCTGTGCAGGAGGTGCACACCTATTATCTCACACTCAGAAGGCTGAGGCAGGAGGATTGCTATGATTTCAAGGCTGCAATGGGCTACAAAGTAAGTTCAAGACCAGCCTGAACTGCATAGTAAAACCCTGTCTCAAACACACACACACACACACACACACACACACACACACACACATACACACCACACACACACACACACACACACACACGGTAAGTACTTATCTAACATCCCCTGTGTGCTCCAGTCCTAACTCAACCAGATTATATATGCTGACTCATTTGACCTCATAATGACACAAGAAGTACCTGCATGTTTTTACACACAAGATACGTTGGCCTGTTTCAAAGTCCTTTCACTCCTAAAGGACAGAGAAGGTCACCAGCTTGGCTCCTGACTTCACGCTTTTGAGACTTTTCCTTTGATTGTCAAATGAACAGAGAATGAAGAGGCCACGACTTATACTTGAGAACTTACTAGTTTTATACAGCTCCATTTCAAAATCATGGTAAAAATGATTGTTCCAGACAGAGAAAGTTATGATCCCATTGCAAACTGACTTCTTGTTCTTCATTTCTTCTGAGGACTTTTTCTTAGAGAAGCACTTGTAGCCTCCCAGGCTTCTGAGATGCCTGATGGGTTAGTCTAGGCTGAAAAGCTGGTGCCCATGAACCTTAGGTGCTCTTGGCTTCTTTGGGATCTTTGTGAGATCTGATTGTTCCACAGAAAGAGGTCAACCTCTATTTTCCAAGGCCTGTAGTGTTCTAGTTCTTCATATTACCAGGAATTAAATCCTTCAATACTAGAAAACTGATTGCCACTATGTATCTGAAATACACCCTCCTGCCCAGTCACAATCACGAATATCAAAGGTATCTTGATTGACACATTCTCATCTACCACATTCAACCTCTCAGTCATTTCAGAATCAAGGAAAGAGGAGGGAGAAGCCATTATTTTCCCTCCTTAAAACCAATAAGAAATATACACAAAAGGTAGCAGATGGCCTGTTCAGAATTTTCAAAGCAAAAAGTATTCAGTCATCATAACAGGCATAAATGAAATCTAATTAAATTGTCACAAATAAGGAGGCATAGTCACAAAAATTAAAGAAAAAACAACTTTTTACTAGATTAAGAAGTAACTTCTTACCAAGAACTACCGCAATGTATATGTTGCAAATCCACCCATTCTTTCCTTTACCTTGCCCACCTGCAAACATGATGCTTGGCTGTTAACATTATGCCACTTCTCTAAAAGGTTTCTCTATTGTGCAGCTTTCTCTGACCTCTCTAGGGCAACTCTATGGTCCTCCTTTGTGCAGTTTTTTGGCTTTTTTTTTTGGAACCAGGGATGGAACTGAGGCCCTTGTGCTTGCAAGGGAAGTGTTTATCCCATTGAGCCATCTTCCTGGCCCCCTCCTTTGTGCTCTTGATGAACTCTTTTAATTCTTGTATCAAAATAGCCCAGCCCTGGCAAGACTGAATACAGGGGCATACTTCCTTTGGCAATGTACTGTCTCACACAAAGTAGATATGTACTAGATATTGGTTCAGTAAACAGATTGATTAATGACATAGACTTGTAAGTTGAGCATGTTTTGAAATTAAATGCAGATCAGTGTAATCTTTACACACAGATACTAAAATAAAAACTGTCAGACATTTGTGGAAGAATATTTGCTCTGAGCTAGTGAGGATTCCAACAAGCAAGCTGAAATATAACTGGGTAATATGTGAAGAAGTTATAGTAACTTAATGCCCAGAATTTTGAAGCCTTATCAGATTGATAAATTTAGCCCTTTGCCCAATAAATCCACTCACTGGGGAGAGAATACGTGGTCACAGTACCAACACCTCCTTCTGATCTTCCAATGCAGCTTAGTGTAGGTCATTAGCAAACTTGCTGAAATGGCCAGGTGGCCAGGGACAGTGCTGTACCTGGCCTGCAGGTGACTGTGGGAAGCGCCACAGATACACTTGGAAAAACTCAGCTCCCAGGAGCATCTCCACTACTTTCTGTAGCTGTCCCGCTAGATCAAGTTTTCCTTGAACTTGCACAACCAACAAAGAAAGGGTTGGTTAAGCAAATCCCTGTCGGAATTATCACAAATTTCAAATTGGCAAGGTCTGAATTAATGAGATTGTTACCTCACTGTGTTCCATTTCAGCTCTTCCAGAAAAAATGTACTGTGGAACATTTGGAGGCAGTCCAGAAGAGAGCAACTAAAATGATTAAAGGTTTGACTAATATCCCCTCCGAGGAAAGGCTAAAGAAACAGAGTTTATTTAGCCTACAGAAAAGAAGGCTGAATAAGGAATTAATAATAGTTCTCTGGTATATGAAGAAGTGTATGAGTGACAAGAAGCAGATTCCCTTACTTCTAACGAGTTGAGAACAAGAAGAAAGTGACTAATGCAGAGCAGAAGGCTGTGCTTTGTCCTTAGAAGGCCTTCCTGGGTAAAAGCTTCACAGACCCGGTAACTTCCAGAACTGGGCCAGTGGAAGTTTTATGAAAAGCCAGGCATTTACCTACCCCATGAATTCAAGAGAAATGTATGAATCCAGGTGGGTTAGATAAAAGGACCTCTTACTGTCTCTTTAAATTCAGCGATTCTATCCCATGAAAGGTCATGTAGTTGAATTATTTAGAAAATGAAAATTCCTACTCTTGGTCAGTGACTTCCTGACAGAAAAGTGCCCACTGTGTGTGGTCAGTTTCACTTTCATTCTGTTGGCAGCTACTCAAAGTTCTTCCACAAAGCCAGTGAGACATGATAGGCCACCTTCTCTGTAGCAGTAACTGTTAAAAACATTGCTTTGAGTATGTTCTATCTGGCCTTTGGAAAAAAAAAAAGACTTCAGTATTGCATAAATACCCAAATTACAACATCTTTTAGATTGACCTCTAACTGAAAGTCAGTATAGCCATTAAGACCAAGAAAGTAAGACCAAGTTTTAACTGCTAAATATCACAGGCTTGAAAGCAAACAGAATAGGATCAGAATAGGGATTCGTACAATGCAAGTTCTACTGTTAAACCCAAGAGACATGTAGTCTCTGTATTAAGTCTGGAAGTACAGGAAGTCATAAACTAAAGGCCCTATTTTAGCGAAAGTGGTAGCACCAGTTTTTTTTTCCTATAATCCTAGAAATTTGGAAGTCCAAGACAGAGGGATCACCAGTTTGAGCCCAGCCTGAACAACTTAGCTATTTAGTAAGATCCTGTCTCAAAATTTTAAAAAATTATAATAGTTGAGGATACAGCATAGTGCAGAGATTATACTCAATTCCCAGTATTATAAAAACAAATAACCAAACCAAAACCAAAGCAAAACAAAACAAATCTCTTCATAAGAAATTACACAACCCTAGCAAAATGAATAAAGTGACATTCTAAACTGTTTTCTTCCTCTCTGAAACTCTCTTTCAGATTTTTATCCAATTATTCATTCAGCCCTGGGCTTCTTGATTTTATAATTGTTCTTATAGATAGCTTTTCTCTTGTATTCTCACTGCAGATGGCTTACCAGCTTCTCTTCCTTTCAGGTTGGACTCAAGGCTACCTCCTCACTAGTCAGCCTGTTTTGTCCATCCCTTAACCCACTCTACTCTAATGTCAAAGTGGGTACACTGGAATTGTAACAATCCTGCCTTCTGATTCAGGATACTAAGTTGATTCACCTACATTCCAAGATACATTTTTTACTCCACTTTCTTATGGTATGAAATATATTGATAGCACTTTGCTAAATATATTCAAATCCCTTATCTATTATTCCACTTTGTGATATATATGCACCTATGTTCATAGCAGCACAATTTGTAATAGTCAAATCATGAAAACAACCAAAATGTCCATACTGAGGCAGGATGAAAAAAATGTGATGTTTTTATAAAATGGAGTATTACTCAGCTATAAATAATGATAAACTTGAAGCCTGCATATATACATGGATACCACTTGAAGATGTACTCATAAGTGAAATAAACCAGACCCACGTGTAAATATTGTATTGTCTCCCTAGTGCAAGAACTCAAAAGAAAAAAGAAAAAGATATAACACAAATAAATGGAAGACAACTAAGAGAGAAAGGAGAAAAGTTAGGAAATGTGGCAGGAATAAAAACCATGCATTCATATAAACAAGATGGATAAGGCAATGGTCCTAAGAATCTCCATCAGGTTTTTGAAATTAGCAGTTAATGGGTAGGATTCTCACCCTGATTAAATATATAGGCTTTCATCTGTGAACTAAGCAACTAAACTGAGGATAGCTATACATAATAATAAAACATTGCTCGAAATACCTATCATGGGGCCTGGGAAATGGCTCAGTGGAGTAAGCACTTCCCTGGCAAGTGCAAGAGCCTGAGTTCAATCCCTGGTTCTACAAAAAAAAAATAATACCTATCATTTTTGTCTTCTAAATGCATACTGCTTCTAATTTCATATCAATTATTGCTATACTCTCTTTAAAGTAAATTTTGTTTTAAAAAGGTAATGAAAGAAAACAAGAAACAAGAAAAAAATTCATAGCATTGTTCTGTTACAATGTTTTATATGGTTTGATTTCTAAATTTCTGTCTAAAAATGTGTAATGGTTTATTTTTTTTAATATTCTATAGGCAGTTAAAGTTTAGAATACCCATGGTTGGAAAATAGAAGTTCCAGTTATGTCTAATGTATTTAACATTCAGACAGATAGTGATGTTAAACTCAACTGCCTCTGTTACAATGTAAGCTTCTCTTCTGGATATTTAACAAGTAAAGTTTGTAGATAAAAATTATGGAAAAAGAGGAGCTACAAGAATAGTCAATATTTTGGCCCTAGTCTTTCAAGGTCTGTGAACTCAGGACATAAAAGAACCTGTGCTGTGATGACTTGTAATTCAGTGGTGTTCCAAATTTTCTGGTCAAGGAGATTATGGGGCTATGGAGGACAGTCATTGATGATCTACAATGTGCCTAGGGAGAAAAAGAATTCCCTCTGGCTTTCTCAGAGAGCAAATTGGTCAAGCAATAGCAGTGACTCATCCAGATGGCTGACACTGGCAAAGGATCTACAAGGTGCTGTACATATTTTGAGGGTAAATCCTGAGTATACTTGACTGATCTTGTCAGACATAAAAGTTACATTTCTAATTATAGAGGTCTTACTTTAATTTGGTCTTAACCATCCATCAGAAAAGTCTAACAAGTTATAAAAAAGTAAAGCCATATTAATATGCCGAAATGTAAAAGGCTCAAATCAACAACTTCAGTTGCCAGATCTTCTGATAATGCACTACAACCACAGACTATTGGACTCTATTGGGTTATTTTGCTGAATTCAAGTACTTACAATATTTGAACTATTGGCAAGTATGAAACAGTCCTTTAATTACTTCTACAAATACAGGTTCTCTAACAATAATGGAACACCTATCTCTATCAAAATAAAACAGAAAAGAAGGACATAGATAAAGGTATATTTTGTAGTGAAAAAATATACATATATACAAAATAGTTAGGATAGATATACAACTACTTTCTATTAGTTCAATGAGAAGAAAGGTTTGTATTAATGTTGCTTAGATAAGTCATGTCTGCATCTTGTCCTCTAAATAACTACTACGAAGACAATATGCAGTGTATTAATTATTGCAACTGTCCTACTAACCTGTTATGAAACTGTTTCACTGCTATTTTGTCCACTTTGATTTGGTGTGATGAATTTTCAGGTCTTTCATTGATTCGTGGTTTCCCAATCCCCTATACTTTGACAACAATGATTTTGTGTGACCAGTAGGTCCCCTGGCCTCTCCTCCCTGTTTACTTCACATCAATCTGCTTCCATACAACAGCAAAAGCCTCATCAGTTCCAACGGGAAGTCTTCCTAAGCTGCTCAGGATTCTTACCATGCTAGCCCTATATACTTGTGCATATTCCAGACTTGGAGCTCTTTTAGTGACAATTTTCTGGTTTATGTCTGCTCAGAATCCATGCTCCTTTCTGGAACTTTTTTGCCCCATCCTGTGTGTTCTTGGGTGGTTTTCCAGCCAGAGTATTCTGCTTTCCTCTAACCAAGTGGTAGACTGAGATCAAGCTAGACCAACTGAGCTTGCACTTTTGAAAACTGAGATCTGGAATGAAGAGTCACCAGGATGGAGAATGGTTAGTACTAATTAATACCAGAACTGGCAACTGGACAAATCCCTGATTGGTGCCTGCCTTCTATCATGGAGCCTCTCTGGCTCGGGTCCTTCTTGGAGCCTTAGTTACTCCAATTGTCCTTCCTTGATGTGAGAAATACCATAGCCTCCAAATGAATTCTTTTTTGGATTAAATTAGCTAGAGTTGGTTTCTATTGACCACACACACACACACACACACACACACACACACACAATCGTAACAGACACAACTTGTCTAGGACTTATCTCTGGATTACATAATGGGCTGGGTTCTCTTTAAGAGAAGGCAACAGACATCAAGCACTTTCCTACATGCATCATCCAGCATAGCATCTGCCCTGTGATACACGCTCACAGATAAGCAAATGTATTATTTACATTGTGGAATGAACGCGAGCAAAGAGCAACAATTAATACCAACACAGAGGAAAGATATGAATGGCGCATAAAATTAACTTTGTCCTTAGTTCTATTCTGGTTTAGAGTATTTATCTATGATTAGAACACAGATCCAGATGGCATGCATATCACATTTGCAATTGGCATTAACTGGGAGGGAGAAGAGATATATCAAATGGCCAAATCAGTCCCAACCAGATGTAAGCAAGCTAAAAGATGAGCCATACTGTGACAGCTTTATTGAGATATAATTTACTCATATGCCATGAAAATCTTCCACTAAAAGTGACAAGACTGTGGTATAATAACAAAGTTCTGGAAGTACCATCTCAGCTAATTTTAGAACACTTGGATCCTTTCTAAACAAAACTCCACACCCTTTAGCACTGACATCACATTCCTCATCTTCATTCTTAGATCGAGGCTGTCACTAATCTACTCTCTGTATCCACAGGTATTCCTTTTCAGGACAAATTATTTGTGTGAAATTTGCTTATGTATAACATTTAGGAGTAGCTTCTCTCCTAACTTAGTATAATGTTTCTAGGATTTATCCATGCTGCACCTTTTTCCTGATTGATATATTGTTAAGTGCATATACTACACTGCATACATTTATTCATCAATAACGGATGTTCAAGCTATTTGCAGTATTACAGTAGTAAGTAATATCACTGGAAGGGCCAGGGAGATAGCTCAGCAGTCTAATCACCTACCTGGCAAGCAAAAGGAACCAGGTTCGAATCCCTGTACTAAATGCCACACTGGCCCCTTACCAAGCTGGCCACCAAAAGAAAGCATGGTGCTACACACTTGTAATCCTAGTGCTGAGGAGGCTGAAGCAGGAGGATCACTATGAGTCCAAACTGCATAGCAAGATCTTGTCAAAAATAAATAAATTAAATAATCATAGCATCATTGTAAATATTCATGGATAAGTTTTATGCAAGTGTATGTCTTTCTTTGTGTAATAAGCCAAAAGTGGAACTGCAGAGCCATATGATAACACGTTGTTTCACTTATTGAAAAAATTGTCAAACATGTTTCTAAAGTGGCTGTAGAACCATGAATCTTCTGTCCAATAATGCCAAAAATTGTTATTGCCACCTTTTTTGTAGGAGTCATTCCTAGATGTGTGCTACAGTATTTTATTGTGGATTTGATCAGAGTTTATTTAGTGATTAATGGTGCTAAGTATCTTTTCATGTGTTTGTTAGACATTTGTACAACTTTTTGAAGAAATAGCTATCCAAGTCTCTTACAAAATTTCTTTTTTCTACTTTAAAGAGAAAAAAATAATAAAACAAAATTTTAAAAGATAATAGAAGAGTGACAATAATTAGTACATTACGTATTTGTCTTTAAAGTAATACTCCAAGTATAAGATACAGGCATGGAATATTTACCAAACAATATTAGCACAAATATTAGTAAACTAGATAGATAGATAGATAGATAGATAGATAGATAGATAGATAGATAGATAATAACCCCTTTTTCTTTTCTCCTCTACCCCAACCTAGTTTCTCTTCTTTTAAACAGTTTCTTCCCATTTCACAATATCTATTGTACATTTTGGATTCTCCTTATTCCTCCAGCCTTTACTCCTGAGAACACTAGGAAAAGAATATGATTTTTATATATGTGAGTTTTATTTATTTGACTTGTATGTATGATCTCAAGTTGTATCCATTTACCTATAAACATCTCAAGTTTATCTTTCTTTATGGCTGAGTAGTAGTTCATTGTGTAAAAAGGAAATTTTACCAAAATTCAACAAATGAGATCTGTATTAAAAGAATCTACAGTTAAAGATCACCAACAGAGTGGGAAGATAACCCAAAGCATAAGAAAAAAATATTGCTGGCTTTCCTTAAAACAAAGGTCTTATATCTAAAACATACAAAGAGTTGAAAAAAATCAGATCCTCAGGTTCAAAGACCAAATCTGAAAGTGGGCATCTGGGATGAATATACCATTCTGAGAAACAGAAATTTTATACACATTAAATAAATTTATGAAAAATGCTTTATGTCATTGGTCATACAAGACAGAAATTCTCCAAATTTCAGTTTGGACTGCCATTTATTTATTTATTTATTTATTTATTTTTTTTTGAGACAGGGTCTCACTATGCAGTTCAGGCTGACCTTAAGCTCACTTTGTAGCTCAGGCTGGTCTCGAACTCACAACAATCCTCCTGCCTCAGCCTCCCGAGTGCTGGGATTACAGGCATCCGCCACCATGCCCGGCTGTTGCCATTTATTATTGAATTATAGGACTATTTTATATATAATGGATACAAAGACCCTACTGAAAAGATTAATAATTATTGTCTTCTATTTTTTGACTTTGATCTTCATTCATTTTATTGCTCTTTTTATAGCCCAAACATTTTCAGTGTTTCCAATTTATGATTTTCCCCTGTCATTTATGCTTTTAGTATTATATTTAAGAAACCTTTAACTAATCCAAAGTTATAAAGGTTTATTCATTTTTCATGCAGAAATGCTATTGTTTCAGGTCTTATATGGCCTACTTTCAGCTAACATAGGTGCCTGTGTAGATGCACTGTCATTCTCTTGCCTGTAGCTACCCAGTCAACTCTTGACCATTTCTTGTAAACTTTGTCCTTTTACCAGTTAATTATTTGGATATTCTGGTCAAAAATTAGTCAGCTGCAAGTGTATGAATGTATTTTGGAATTCTCTATTCTTTTCTGTTTTGTTCTACTAATGTGCACTTACTTCAGTGGCTTTGATATACTTGAGTGATAGGAGTTAGGAAAAGGTTCCTGGGTGTGTGATGTTCGAAGGTGACAAAACTTTTAACCTTTAATCAGGCCATTGGGGAAATTACCTTCAGAACAGATGAATGTAATTCTCCAAGAGCCTTCTTGTCCCTTAAAAGAGTGGGTTATTATAAAAAAGTGAATCTGGCCTATGAATTGCTCCTTTTCTGCTACATTCTGATACATATAAGAGATCCTCAACAAAGGCCTAATCAATGATCTTAGAATTGCTTAGAAAACTGTAATTTAAATAATGCTCTTTGCTTTAGAAGTATGTGGATTGAGGTATTTTGTTATAGCAGCAGAAAATAAACTAATATAAATAACATTATTTTAATTAATCTTGTATTAAGTTGTGGGAATTCTAGTATTTCCACTTTGTTCTTGAAGGATCATTTTATCTGTCCTGTGTTCTTTGTATTTCTTCTACTGAGCCATCTCCCCAGCCCAGTTCTTTGTATTTCTACATGAATTGTTGAAATCAGAGTGTAAACTTTCGCAAAAATAATCTCCCAATATTTAAATAAATTTATATTTTATGCAATGAATTTATTCTTTCATGAATTTAATAAATGAATTTATTTAAAAAAAAAAAAAAAAGACTCGTGTGCAACTTCAGGGAGCCCCACCCCCATGCCTGCCGAAGGAGTGGGAATTTTCCTGACTCTTGGGATTCTGGTTCGGTGAGTGTGTAGTGAGTCTGAAGAGGAGCCTTTGGCTTCTCCCTGTGTACTCTGCGCAATCTAGAGCCTCAGGCCCCAAGATATCCTAGTCAGAGACCTGCCTGAGATGCCCCAGACAGGCCAGCCTGGCAATTCCCCAGAACCTCTGCTCCCAAGCCCGCCACAGGAGCGAGAACTGTTGGTGATTCTCCCGGCACTCGATCCACCCCCGACTGGCCTGGTGAGTGTGAGGGAGAGCTCCTAAACTCCTCAGTGTTCCCCGGACCAGGGACCCAACAGAGAGGAACTACAGGCTCACAGTTATACCAGAAGAGTGGCAGCAAAAAGTAACTGAACAAAACAGCCAGATTAGGGCAGGCATAACTGGATAATGTCCAACTTAATAGACTGGCACCTGAATTTCATTACTTGTTAAGGTTATAACTCGACACCAAAGGTCAGAAGTCAGTGCTAAACAAAATGACAAAGACAAGGAGGAAAATGCAGTCTCAGGCCTCGAGTCCACCAATAAGTGCAGAGGATACTAGCTCAGCTGAAATGAAAGAATTAACAGAGGCAGAAGCAAAGGAATAGCACCAGAATAGTATAGAGGAACTCAGAACAGAACTAACGCCTGAAATAAAAAAAGAAATATTTGAATACATGACATCTGAAGTAATGAATCAAGTCCAGAAACATATGGTGGAAACACAATGCCCATCCAGAACTAGTACAGAGAACAGTATTCCAGATGAAACGAATGAATTAACAGTGTTGCAAGCAAAGAAACAACAGTGGAAAGTTAATGAGGAACTCAAAGCAGAAATAATTTCTGAAATAAAAAAAGAATTCTTTGAAATCATAACATCTGAAGTACAGACACAATTACGAAAATATACAGAGGAAACCCAACTTGGAAGACACTCTGCACTAAAAGAATTAATAGCTACCTCTAAAGAAGACATGGATAAAAAAAATAGAGGAGATCAGAAATATGATGGATTTCTGGAATGAGAAATATAGAAAAGAAATAGAACATGTGAAGCAGAGTCAAAGAGATATAGAAGAACTAAAAATATTAAGCATAAGTCTACAAAAACGATTGAGTGAAAGCAAAATCACAGTTTCATATCTTGAGAATGCTGGTGCAGCTAGTGAAAAGGTGAAAAAGGATCTCTTAAAAATAACGAGAATGCAGGAAAAAATAATCCATCACCTGCAAGATGATGCCAAGATGAACAATGTGAGATTAATTGGCATAAATGAGAATGAAGGAGTCAATACAAATGATATAAAAAGTACATGGGAGAAATAGTAACATAAAACTCCCCAAATATGAGGAGACAAGCCAACATGCAGGTACCCGTAGCATACAGAATACCAAATAACTTTAACTGAATTAAAAACACACTGAAACATATAGTAGTCAAGTTCCCAGAAATGCAACACAAGAATAATAAACTGAAAGCAGCTAAAGAATAGAAGCATATCACATTCAAAGGAAAACCCATCAGAATTATGGCCGAATTCTCTGCACAAACGATGCAGGAAAGGAGAGCATGGAGCAGAATTCTTCAAGTCCTATATGAAAACAAATTCCAGCCCAGACTATTATACTCTACAAAACTCTCTTTCAAGTTTCATGGAAAAGTGAAATACTTCCATGACAAAGAACAACTAAAGAATTTTATGATGACAAAGCCATCCCTACAAAGGCTGCTGAAGGATGATCTAGAGAGAGACCGCAATGACCAGAACTCCACAAATGAAAACAGAAGGAAACCACTAAACAGGGCAAACAAACACAGGATAAAAAGGAGTGAACATCAGCAGGTAAACATCATAATAATCATAAGTCAACACATTTCAATTATAACCATCAGTGTAAATGGACTCAATTCACCAATTAAGAGAAATATACTGGCACAGTGGATTAGGAAACAAATGCCAACAATATGCTATATAGAAGAAACACACTTGACTCAAAAGGCAGTCATAGACTCAAAGCCAAAGGATGGAAAATAATAGGACATGCTCAGCACCTCCAAAAAAAGTAGGAGTAGCTGTTCTGTTCTCAGTCTGAACTTCAAACCAAGAAGGTTAGGGGAAAAATTCAAGAGTAAGAGGTAACACTCATAAATATCTATGCACCAAACACAGGAGCACCCAACTATGTAAGACAAATGTTAATGGACATGAAAAACCTAATATCTAAGACCACAGTCTTAACAGGAGAATTTAACACCCCCTTATCTCAAATAGATACATAAACCAGACAAAAAATTAGCAAGGAAGTAGCAGAACTGAACCACAGCTGGGAACAAATGGACCTGGTAGACTTATACAGAGTGTTCCACCCAACCACAGCTGAATACACATTTTTTTCTCAGCTGCACATGGGTCATTTTTCAAAATAGACCACATACTAGGCCAGAGGTCTTGTGTAAGTATATGCAAGAAAACATAAATTATCCTGTGCACATTATCTGACCACAGTGAAATGAAACTGGATATAAACGACAAAAAAAAAAAAAAAAGAAAAAACAGATAAACTCATGGAAATTAAATAACACTCTATTCAGCAATCAATGGGGCACAGAAGAAGTTAAACAAGAAATGCAGCAATATTTACAATTCAATGAAATTTCAAGCACAACTTACAAGAATTTATAGGATGCGATGAAAACAGTTCTAAGAGGGAAAATCAGCTCTGAACTCACACATTACGAAGACAGAATGGGAAGAGATAAACAATCTAATGTTTTACCCCTGACATCTAGAAAAATAAGAGTAAAAGAAACCTACAACACAAAGATGGGAAGAAATCATAAAAATTAGACCAAAAATTAATACAATTGAGAAAACAATTCAAAGAATCCACAAATCAAAAAGTTGGTCTGTGAAAGACTAACAAAAGTTGATAAGCCTCTAGCCAACCTCATCAAAAAGAGGAAAGGAAAAATTCAAATACAAGCATTGAGGAACGAAAAGGGTGAAATCACCACAGACCTTATGGAAATTGAAAAGATTATTAATACTTACTTCGAGAATCCTTATGCTCATAGAATAGAAGACTCAGAAGAAATGGACAGATTCCTTAAAAGGTACAAATTACCAAAACTGAACCAAGAAGATATAACAACTCTCAATAAGCCAATAACAGCCAGTGAAATACGAAACGTAATAAAAAGCCTATCGACAAAGAAAAGTCCAGGTCCTGATGGATTCACAGCTGAATTCTACAAGAAATTTATAGAAGATATAATCCCTCCACTCCTCAAACTCTTCACTGAAATTGAAGAGGAAGTAGTCCTCCCCAAATCATTTCTGGAGGCAAGTATAATACTGATCCCAAAACCAGGGAAAGACACAACCAAAAAAGAGAACTACAGGCCAAATTCCCTCATGAACATAGATGCAAAAATCTTCAATAAAATCCTAGCAAATAGAATACAGTAACTCATCAAGAAGATCATACACCATGATCAGGTAGGATTCATCCCAGGGATTGAAGGATGGTTCACTAGTTAAAAATCTATAAGTGTAACACACAATATTAACAGACTGAAATCCAAAACCGACTTGATAATGTCGATTGATGCAGAGAAATCTTTTGACAAAGTCCAACACCCATTGATGTTCAAATCCTACAGAATATTGGAATAGATGGACTCTACCTCAATTTGATAAAAGGCATCTATGACAACCCAATGGCTAATATAATTCTAAATGTTGAAATACTAAAATCTTTTACTTTTTTTTTTTTTGCAGAACTGGGGATTGAACTCAGGCCCTTGTGCTTGCCAGGGAAGCACTTATTCCACTGAGCCGTCTCCCCAGCCCCTAAATCTTTTACTCTTAAATCAGGTACAAGACAAGGATGTCCTCTATCACCCCCCTATTCAATATAGTTTTGGAATCATTAGCCACAGCCATTAGAAAAGAGGGAGAAATAAAGGGAATAAGAATAGGTAAAGAAGAACTTAAATTATCATTATTTGCAGATGACATTCTTTACTTGGAAAACCCAAAAATTTTGACCAAGAAGCTTCTAGAATTGATACAGAAATTCAGAATCATAGCAGGAGACAAAGTCAATACTCAAAAGTCAATAGCATTCCTCTATACAAATAACAAACACACTGAGAGGAAAATTATAGAAACAATATTTTTTACAATAACACCATGGAAAATGAAATACCTTGCAATTCACTTAACCAAGGAAGTCAAAGATCTTTTCATGGAAACTTACAACACCATAAGAAAAGAGATTACAGAGGATTTCAGAAAATGAAAAAGATACTCCATGCTCCTGGATAGGAAGAACCAACACCATGAAGATGGCCATACTCCCAAAATTGCTGTACAGATTTAATGCAATCCCTATGAAAGTGCAACCAACATACTTCCCAGACCTAGACAAATTGTTCCCAAAATTTATTCGGAACCACAAAAGACCTAGAATAGCAAAGGCAATCTTGGCCAACAAAGACTTGGCAGGAGACATCACAATTCCTGACTTGAAATTATACCAGAAAGCCACTGTGATAAAATCAACAAGGTATTGACAATGCAGTAGACCTGAAGATCAATGGAATAGATTAGAAGATGCAGAGGCCTCTACAAACACACTCAGCCTTCTTCAACTAAGGAGCCAAACAAGCTTACTGGAAGAAAGATAGCCTCTTTAACAAATGATGCTGGTAAAACTGGCTTTCTACTTGCCAAAAACTAATACTTGACCCAGCTCTATCACCATGCACTAAGCTAAAATCAAAATGAACTAAAGATCTAAACATTAAAAGAGAAACACACTATCTCCTGGAAGAGAAATTAGGAGTAACTCTTGAAGACAAAGGGTAGGCAAAGAGTTCATGAACAAACATGTATTTGCACGAGAAACACTTGAAAGAATCAACAATTGGGATCAACTCTTCTTGAGGAGTTTCAGCAAGTCCAAAGAAATTGTGAACAATGCGAAAAGACAACCCACAAATTTTGAAAAAATCTTAACTAATAAACACACAAAGGTCTGCTCTCTAGAATTTATGAGGAACTAAGATATATTAGAGCCCTCAAATCTAAAGACCCAATCCAGAAATGGGCATCTGAGATAAATACACACTTCTCAGAGGACAAAATTAAAGAAACAAATAAATATAGGAAAAATGCTCCACATCGCTAACCATCCGTGAAATGCAAAGCAAAACAACACTGAGATACCATCTCAGTCCAGAAAGCATCTCTATTATAGGGATATCCTCCAACAACAAATGTTGGAGAGAATGGGGTGAAAATTGGACACTTCTCCACTGAGGTGGGAATGTAGACTGCTGCAACCATTGTGGAAATCAGTGTGGAGACTCCTCAAAAGAGTAGGACTGGAAATCCCACTCAAACCTGCTATCTCCCTACTGGGAATTTTCCCAGAGGAACTGAAAACATTTTATCACAGTCATATATGTGTACCTATGTTTATAGCAGCACAATTTGTGATAGAAAAATCTTGGAAACAGCCAAGATGTCTGTCACATGAGGAACGGTTGAAATAGAGGTGGTATTTCTATATAATGGAGTATTACTCAGCTGTAAAGAATGATAAATGGGAAGCATTTATATTGAAGTGGATGCCACTTGAACATACACTCGTAAGTGAAATAAACCAGGCACACATGTGTAAGTAATATATAATCTCCCTAGTATAAGAAGTCAAAAGAAGAAATACAAATAGAAATGTACAGCAACAACCAAAAAGAATTGAGTCAGATAGTTAAGGCAAACTGAATGGCATATGCTGCAGGGTACTAATCAGCTTTTCTTCTGGATAGTTAATTACCTAATTTCACTGATCAAAAGTTGGAGAAATAGAAGGGCCTAAAGGTCAGCCAACCTGTTGGCCCTAGCCTTTCAAGGTCAGTGAAGACTCAGGATGTAGGAGAACCTGCAGTGTAACATCATGGAACTCAGTTGTGCCCCAAATTTTCTGATCAAAGACATTATAGAGCCACAAAGGAAAGATATTGATGATGTGTAGTGTGCTTGGGAAGACTCACATGGAGAGAAAACTTTCTCTCAGGCTCTCAGAGAGAGCAACCTGGTCAAGCAATGGCCATGACTCATCCACATGACTGAAACAGACAAAGGATCTACAGAATATGGTACAGCATTACAAAATAATCCCTGAGGGCACTTAACTGACCTCATCAGATACAAACGCTATATTTTTTGTTATGTAGGTCTTGCTTTATCTCAGTCTTAGCCATTCAGCAGGAAATTATAAAAAATGAGGTATATAACCTAGGGCCATAATAATAAGCTGAGTTGTAAATGGCTATAGTCAACAACTTTTTCAGATAACTCACTCTTATTGTGGACTGCTGGACTGTTTTTGATTGTGTCACCGAGTCCAGTCACCTATAATGGTTTAATGACAATGGAGTGCCCATCTTTGACAAGTCTAGACAAAAAAAAGGGGATACAAAAGAAGAACCATGATGTGTTTGTGTAGACAGTACATTTAGGATAAATATTCAGTGTTTATGCATAATTCTATGAGAAGCAAGATTTTCACTAATAGTAGTTGGACAAGATATGATGGCTTCTAGTACTATGGACAACCACTGGGAAGATAACAAGGCAGAAAATTTTAATTATTGAAACTGTACTATAATCCAGCTTTAAAAAATAAGTGTACAGCTACATTCTCTTAATTCACTGATTAGAGATATCTGCTATAATAGTGTCTGTAAGTATATCAGGAATGCACCTTGTACAATACCAAGCCATTACAAAACCATTTGCAGTGTATTAATTATCAAATCTGCCCTGTTAATGTGATTTGAAACTGTCTCATTGCTGTTTGTTCTTCAAAAATAAATAAATAAATAAATAAATAAATAAATAAATAAATAAAATTCAAAAAAGAAAGAAGGAAGGAAGGAAGGAATGAAAGAAGGAAGGAAGGAAGGGAGAGAGAGAAAG
>PVKA01027780.1:0-30131 GCA_004027165.1 Ctenomys sociabilis | reverse complement strand
AATTCAACAAGATCAGAAGTCTACAATAGAAGTGGGTGATCCACAGAAGTTGTTGACTTGAGCCATTCACAGCTCATTATATTAATATGACTTTACATTATATACCTCCATTTTTATACTTTTCTGCTGGATGGTTAAGACCGAGTTAAAGCAAGATCTATATAACAAAAAATGTAACTTTTGTTTCAGATAAGGTCAGTCAGGTACCCTCAGGGTTTATCCTGTAACCCTGTATCGCACTTTGTAGATCCCTTGTCAATGTCAGCCTTGTGGATGAGTCACAGCCATTGCTTGACCAATTTGCTCTCTGTGGAAGCCTGAGAGAAAGTTTTCTCTCCATGTGCCTCTCCTTAGGCACACTATACATCATTGATCACATTCCTCTGTGGCCCCATATTCTCCTTGATCAGAAAATTTGGGGGCACTACTGAGTTACATGATGTTACATTACAAATTCTCCTATGCCCTGAGTCTTCACTGACCTTGAAAGGCTAGGGCCAAAATGTTGGCTGACCTTGAAGCCTTTCTTTTTCTCCAATTTTTGATCTGTAAACTTAGGTTATTAACCCTCAAGAAGAGAAGTTTATTATTACCCTGCAACATATGCAGTTCAGTTTACCCACACTATTAGTCTAAATATCAGACATCATAGGCATAACATGGAACATGTATTTTCCATCAAGTATTGAGATACTAAACTCTAAGTCCATGCAGAATATGAAGAAGAAAAAAATTAAAAAATTGGAATGAACACTTACATATATTTACATAGATATTTAGAAATCCATCCATATACAGCATAGTAGCATTGTAGCATGACTGTCTTTATTAAGTGTAATATTGAACAGAGGTAAATGATAGAAAAATAAAATTAAATGGGATAAATTAATTAGAGGAAAATATTAGACAGGGATGTGAGAGAAAGTCCCTGTGAAAGTGATGCCTAGTCTGAGTGGTACGCAAAGATACAGGAGGAACAGTGGCGTGTTAGTTTGTTTTTCACAACTATAACTAAATACCCTAAGCTGGAAAAGAGATTTATTTAGCTCACATCTCCAGAAGTTCAGTTTTTAAATAAAAATTGTATTTACTTAGAATTATTCAGAATGTCAACAAAGCAGATGCAGTTTTTTTTCAATTAGAGAGTGGAATTCAGTTAACAGAACAATTAATTCATATAAGCTGCATCAGAGACAACTGAAGACAAAAAACTACCTTCCCCATATGTAACTAATTTGTGCTGCGCACCAACAAGAACCTGTTGTAAATTTCCATGCCAATCTACAAGCCCCATACTCTGCCAGGCAAGGTTAGTAGCTATGGAAAATACCACCAGGACAGGGCTATCTAAAGACACATTTGGTAGTGTGTTAACTGTACAAAAAAAAAAGATACTGTACAGTTTAAAAATAGATCTTGCCCAACTTTACATTTCATTCTTTTTCTTCCAAAGGAGTGAGCTGTGTACAGGGGGTTAAGTACTTTATAGACATGAAAAAATACTGGGTGAAAACCAACTTATTCATCATCATCATACTCCTCACCCTCTTCATCTTCATCTTCCTCTCCATCCTCATCTTCCTCATCCTGCTCCTCTTTCATTTTCTTGCTTTTTTCAGCCTTGACGACTCCCTTTTTTGCTGCATCAGGTTTTCCTTTAGCCCGGTAGGCAGCGATGTCCTTTTCATACTTCTTCAGCTTAGCAGCCCTCTTCTCGTACGGTTGCTTGTCTGCTGCAGTATTATTCCACATTTCTCCAAGTTTCTTTGCGACATCACCAATGTGCCAGGATGTTCTCCTTTGATTTTTGGGCAATGCTCAGAACAGAACAAGAAGAAGGCCAAAGGAGGCCTCTTGGGTGCATTGGGATCCTTGAACTTCTTCTTTGTTCCTCCTTTAGGAGGAATATAAGTTTTCATTTCTCATTCATAACGAGCCTTGTCCGTTTTTGCCATATCTTCATGTTTTCCTTTTTCTTTAGCAGACATGGCCTTCCACCTCTCTGAGCACTTCTTAGAAAACTCTGAGAAGTTAACGGAAGCACCTGGGTGCTTCTTCTTGTGCTCCTCTTGGCAAGTCTGCACAAAGAATGCATATGATGATGACTCACCTCTCAGCTTCTTAGGACCTCCTTTGCTTGTTCACTTGTTTTCTTCAGGTGGGTACAGAGTTGCCAAGTGTCCATCCGGCTCTCACTCGCCCAGCACTGTCTGTGGAGCCCATGGTTCTAGAAGTTCAAAGTCCAAGATTAGGTGATTCCACTGATTTAGCCTCTGGTGAAAGCCTAGCAGTAGACACCCATATAGGTGGAAACAAATTATCTCTGAACACAAAGCTGAAGAGAACTTCTGGCATCCATCTTGTCCTTTTGAGAACTCACTGTTATAAGACCCCAGTGATCCCTTCAGAGCTACCTTAAGAGTGGCTCCCTTTCTGGGGCATGTCCCTAGGGACCATGTACCTCCTACTAGTGCTACCTATTTTTTTCTTATAATTTTACTTATTTTTTTTGTAAATAAATTGTTTACAAACTTAAATGAATACGACAATAAAAATTGTCCAAAATAAAAATGAAGAATTTGCAGATCAGTCATATAATAGTTCACTCTGTGTCAAAATCAAGAAACTTATATTCATATAATTAGAATTCTCAAAGTAGAAAGAGGTAAGCAATAAATATTTGAAGATTTAAAATTTCTGAATTTAGTTGAACTTATTAACACCACATTTCCAAGAAAAATGAACTCTTTTTCCCATAATTTTATTGAAGACCAAGTAGCAATGGGACAGTTTCAAATCAAATTAGTAGAACAGATTCAATAATTAATACATTGCATATTGTTTTCTTAGTGGCTATTTGTTGTACAAGGTGCAAACATGATATTCTATTTACAAACACTGTTAGAGCAGATCCCATTATTCATTGAATTAAGAGAATGTAGCTGTATACCTATCTTTTTTTTTTTTAAAGCTGATTTATAGTGCGGTTTCAATAATTAATACTCTTTACATTATTATCTTCCTAGTGATTATCTATAGTACAAGAAGCAGACAGGATAACCTCTCCAAACACTATTAGTGCAAATCTCTCTTCTCATAGAATTATATGAAAGTCGCTGCATATTTATCCTAACTGTTCTGTATATACAAATACAGAATGGTCCTTCCTTTGTATCCCCCCCCTTTTTTGTTTAGTCCTATCAGAGATGGGTATTCTATTGGCATCTAATTATTATAGGTGCTTGAATTCAGCGAAACACTCCAGTACATTCCAGCAGTCCACAGTAGTAGTGGGTTATCCACACAAATTGCTGACTAGAGCCAAAAAATGAACCTTGTGCACAAGAAAACTTGAATAAAGTCATACCCAGATACACAAAAATGAAACTGTCCAAAACTTATCATAAAGAAAAAAGTCATTAAAGCATATACATAAAAAAATTAGCTATGGAAGAAGAAAATTAAATAACATCTTATTCCACATTAGAAAGAAAAAAAAAGACCAAGTGTGTAAGAAACTACACTAATTAAAGTATTGAAAGAAAGGGAAAAAACAGATCTGCCCTCTTTGAATTTTATACTTAGTAAACATACCTTTGAAAACTAAAAGTAAATATTTTCCAGTTATGCAAACCCGAAATATTTTAATACCTCCAGACATAGCATATAGGAAATAACAACAAACCTATTTTAGAAGGCAAGAGAAGTTGCTGTATGCTCCTGGATGAAGAATATAGAGCTCTCAAAATGATAGTTATGCAGAACTATGTAAAATATATTATATGGAACCCATTTAAAAGGTCATTAAAGATTTCTATGAAACAGTATCAATCTTACGTTGAGTTATACAAGTCTTTTTCATGTGTGTGTGCATGTGTGTGTGTGTGTGTGTGTGTGTGTATAAAAGACAGGGAAGAAATATTATAAAGTCAATGGAAAATGGAAATACACTGTTTAAAGTTTCTAATACTAGGAGAAAATATTATTCCATGTCTTTTAAGTAGATCATAAGTCAAATATACAGTATAAATCTTAAAACAAAAATTAAGATTAAGCAATATTCAGAAAAGTAAATACTAGTTAATTAAAAATTAAATGTTTCAAAACAATTGAACTAAGAAAAAAAAGTTTTCATGATAGTAAAGAATTACGAAGAATAAAACGTAAGAAAAATACTGGAATGACCAGTAACTTACCAGCACTTCTAACAGTTTGGGGATAGGATATCACACAAAGTTTTAGTGTGTTGTGGACATGGTTAATGTCCATAACACTTACTGCTGGCGAGGGCCAAGGTGACCAAGAGTGACACAGAGGTCACAGTGGTTGATCATTGCATTCCGTGTGTGGGTCATCACGGAAAAGTCACATATTGACTGCAGTTCATATTTTTTCACCTTTCACAGTGCTTTAAAATTTTGACTTATTTGTTATTTAAAATTGGGCAGAATTCTTATGCCAATATTTATTTCTGACTCAGTGGAAACAAAGATTTAGCAACCTGGGCTCTCAGCTAGTACTGTACTGTCCCAAGTAACAGCTGCTCCTCAGCAAGGGGTGCTGCTGTGCAGTCTGCCCCAGACTCCCACCCTCAAGTCCTCCAGCCACCCTGCCCCATTCTCTCCACTGTTTGAGTCTGGACCCTCATGGGCACATCCAATGGCTGGAGTCTACCCTGCATGCTGCATGAGGAGGCGCTGTGACAGCAGCTCGGAGATAAGGTGTGAGTGGCCTTAATTGGTAACCTTATGCTTTCCACATGGGTGGCGAACAGGCTTTCCCACAGATAAGGCTGAGCAAAGGGGAACATGGTAAGATCTGATTTTTAGAAAGTTGTCTCTGGCAGATGGGTTAGAGGCATTCAGACCAAAGCCAGAAATTACTCAGGAGGAACCACAACTGTTCAGTGAGGAAGGAAGGGAGAGGTGTGGTAGGAGAATGGAGATGAAGGTGGCAGGGAAGACAGACATAAAAGAATGGGCCAGCGAGATAGCTCAGCAGACTAAGCGCCTGCTTAGGCAAGTGCAGGGACAGGGGTTTAATTCCCAGCACCACATGCAAGCCGGCTACCTTCTGAATTCTTTCATCTGAAAAAAATGGAAAGAATAAAATACCTATGAAATCACCCTAGATGCCACATAGATTTAACAGCTGTTAGCCATTTGCAATCACAGTAGGTTCCTCTTAGCCAAGCTTTCACTTTCTGTGGATTCACTTACCCACCATCAAGCAAGATCTGGAAGTATGAAGTGGAAAATTACAGAAATGATCGATTCAGGGTTTTTAAACACACATGATTTTGTACAGTGTGGTGAAATCGTGTACTGCTTTGCTCTTCCTCATCAAGGACGTGAATCAGGCTCTTATCCAGCATAGCCACAAAGCATTCCATACCACCCGCAGGTCATTGAGGTAACTATCTTGGTTTTCAGCCAAGAGCAACTGTTTGGGTATTGAAATGCTTGTATCCAAATAACCCTCATTTTAATTACAGTCATTCCAAGGTAGAGAGTTGCTGGAAATTTGAATATGCCAGAGAGAAGCTATACAGCGTTTCCTCTAAGGGAAAAGGGAAAAGCCCTCAATAATAAAAAGTAAAAGTCCTTTCATTATTAAGGAAATAATTAATTATTTCCTTAATAATGAAAGGAACCGGCTGGCTGAATAGCTCAGCGGATTAAAGTGCCTGCAAACGGGAGTAGGGGCTGGAGGTTCGATCCCCAGGCCTGCCTTGTCGGCCCCGCCCCGGGGCGCACTGAGCCTTTGAAACTGGGCGTGGTGGGGCGCTCCTGTAATCCCAGCTCTTGGAAAGCTGCAAACAGGCGGATCATTAGGAGTCTGATCTAGTGAGATCCGGAACACCCTGTAGATCCTTCCCGAAAGAAAGAAAGAAAGAAAGAAAGAAAGAAAGAAAGAAAGAAAGAAAGAAAGAAAGAAAGAAAGAAAGAAAGAAAGAAAGAAATGAGATGGCTAGGATCTACTTCAAGAAAAAAAAAATGGTATATGGAGTTCACTACTATTCTTGGCTATTTTGGTTCCAGGCTTCCCCTGGGGGGAGGAGTCTTAGAATGTATCCCTGGGGACAAGGGAGATTCCTATATTTGCATTCTCTGTGATAGTGTTTGTATCTAGATGTGTCCTAAGGGTCTCATAGACTCGTCAGCAGGGCTTTTGGAAAGTGACTATATTATGGGGTCTTGTAGCTGACTTACTACGAGGAGGTGCATCCAGTCTCCTTGGAAGACGCAGGTCACCAGGGCTGGAGGACTCTTCTTCCACGTGGCTCTTCTCTCGGTATTTCTCTCCCTCTGCTCCCAGGGTGCCACGAACACTTTTGCCCTGCCATGCCTTTGAGCCATGCTGCCCTGTCTTTGAGCCAGCTGTATCTGCACTGAAACCTCTACAAACCACGAACCAAAATAAATCTCTCTCTCTTTAAGTTGTAGGTGTTGGATATAAAAAAATCAACTGAAACTTTTCCATATGTGCACACACACATACACATATGCATGTATGCATGCATACATATATAAGTATGTAAATGTGCTGAGAGCAAGAAAGTTGTGGGAATCATTGCGTTTCACATCAAAATATTTACACTTAAATATGCTTTTCCTAATAGTAAGAATTTTCTTATACATGATCACAATGTCATTATACCCACAATTAATATTAGTTGCTTAGTTTTGTGTAATGTCCATATCATGTGATATATAGGACGTATTTAGGAATTCCCTGTCTCTGAAATCTTTAGTGGTTTTTATAATGAAGAATCCATCAAGTCTCATGTATTATATTTGATTGTTACAGCTCATAACCTCTTTTAATCTAGAATACTTCTCCCTCTCCTTGATAATGACTTTCGGAGGAATTTGAAAAATTTGTCATGTAGAATATCTTTCATTCAGGATTCCTCTGCAGGTTTTTTCATAATTTGATTGCTTTTTGATTCCCTACATAGCTGCAATTAGGCCTGAAGGCTTCACTATATTCAAATTAAACATTTTAGGCAAGAATGCTTTATAAATTATTCTACGACTTTCCCTTTTTATTCATTATTTTGGGACAGGGTTTTACTATGCAGTTCAGGCTGGCCTTGAACTTGCTTATGTAGCCCAAGCTGGTCTCATGAAGAGCCTCCTGCCTCCGGGTGTAGTGGCGCATGCCTGTAATCCCAGCACTGGGGAGGCTGAGGCAGGAGGATTGTTGTGAGTTCGAGACCAGCCTGAGCTACAAAATGAGCTTAAGGCCAGCTTGAATTGCATAGTGAGACCCTGTCTCAAAAAGACAAAAAAAAAAAAAAAAGAGCCTCCTGCCTCAATCCTCTGAGTTCTGGAATTACAGGTGTGTGCCACCATGCCCAGAAAATTACTCTGGGACTTACATCTGCATCCCATCAGGAAAACCATTATGCAAATCCTGTATCATTGATGCTAAGGTCGATCATTTGGTCATAGTGGAAACAGCCAGATCTCTTCTTTGCATCCTTTACAATCAGGAAATAACCTGTGTGGTGATGCTTTGTCACTGTGTGAATATCCTGTTTCTGAATATTTTTCCCATGACCCTTCCCTGAGTCAGTTATATGATGGGGTATTGCAAAAATGGAGACTGTCAAGTAGCATCACTCTTTCTTTGCTGTTCTTCTCCAAAGATGAGTCTTCCCTCTCCAATTCAGATGATAATGCAATTCTTCTTAAAAAGGAAAATGAGTGTCTATTCCTTTTTCTGTCAGTTTTAAAAATTTATTATATAGTTACATCCAATGGTAGTCAATGAGGTGTTATTTCCTATCCTGCTCTTCTTGGTCATCGCTGTGGAGTCATAGATTTTTATATATTCAGTGTTTTACATTTAATACAGACCTGTTCAGGTGGTCTGAAACTCAGCTGGGGGTAACCCTTTTGAAAGGGCTCCTGTGTCCTTGTTGCATGTGGTCACAGATCTCTGAGCACTTTCTTGCTGTCTGGAATAAAAAAATACCTTCGACACAATGTGGGCTGGAGTCAGGTATTTCTCCAAAGATCTTGGCTCTTTTTAGTAGGTAAAGATGAGCAGAAACCAAGACCAGGGTTCTAGATATGCCCATTACTAGGAGAATGTCATTGTCTTTATGTTCTTTCAGTGGACAGAGCTAAAGGGGATAGACACACACATATTTTTTTAATTTATTTTTTATTTTATTGAAGTACAAATATCAATCAGACAGTTTCAAGACATCTTAAGACAGATTCGATAAATTAATACACTGCAAACTGTTTTCATAATGTTTTGGTATCATACAAGGTGCATACATAATATTATATTTACAGATATTATTTTAGCAGATGTCTCTTATCAGTAAATTAAGAGTGTAGCTGCTTACTTATCTTATTTTTTATACATGAATTATATCAAAAATTCAATAATTACTTTCCTAGTTGATGACCGTAGTACTAGAAGCCGACATAATATCCTGTCCAACCACCATTAGTGCAGATCTTGCCTCTCATAGGATTATGTAGAAACACACATATATTTTAATTCACAAGTCTATATTGATACTTCCAATCTAATTTACAGTTTATAACCACAAGTCTTTTTCCATCCGATGTTTTAGAGCAAGAATGAAGAGCTGTGGATAATAAGTTAGATGTGAAAGGCAAGGAAAGGAAAGAAAAATCAAGAATGACTTTGAGGACTGGGAAGATTGCTCAGCAGTCCAAGCACTTTGCAAGAGCAAGGAACCTAGTTTGATGCCTGGTACTACATGCTATGCCAGCCACAGAACTGGGCATAGTGGCACATGTCCATAATCCCAGTGCTAGGGAGGCTGAGACAGGAGGATCACTATGAGACAAACTGTGTATTAAGACCCTGCATATAATAAATAAATGAAAAAAAAAAAAGAATGACTTTGAGCTCCTAGCTTGAAAATACCATCCTGGAAGGAGATAATATTGCTGCTGCTAGTTTATCTAAGGCAAGGAAAGAAGAGTAAGAACAGTTGGGGATTATAAATAAATTGTGTGCCATTCCACATTTTATTTTAGTAGATGTACAATTAATAGTATGTTTGGGAACTGACATACAAAAGTGAGCAATAGTGAGAGAAGGATTTTGCAAGGTGTAGAAAGAGAAGCTATGTTTAAAGCATTCAAGGATCACCTAGAATCCTACATACTCTTCACAAACCACTAATTTCTGTGAAGTCTCA
The DNA here is from genome assembly GCA_004027165.1 of Ctenomys sociabilis. Lineage (NCBI taxonomy): Eukaryota > Metazoa > Chordata > Mammalia > Rodentia > Ctenomyidae > Ctenomys > Ctenomys sociabilis. The sequence continues at coordinate 20,935 of PVKA01027780.1, read as the reverse complement.
GCATCTTGGCACATGGATGAAGTTAGATACACGAGTTTAACTTATGGCACAAGCAAACAAGGAAAGAAAAAACTGTTAATGAAGGTGAAAGAGTTTTAGACAGTAAGAGAAAAACTTCTAAATATTCCAAATGGAAGGCATGGTGTACTAGTTTGCTAGAACTGTCATAACAAAATATCACAGACTGATTTGATTAACTGACAGAAATAGCAGATTAGAGGTCCAGGATGAAGGTATAAGCAGATTTTGGGGGCTTCTTTTTGTTTTAAAGCCTCACTTCCTGGCTTGTAGCTGTCCACTTTATCTCCTCAAAGGATTGTCCTTCAAGTCTTTGTGTTGTCTGTGTTCTAATCTCCATAGAACACTAGTCACATTCGATTAGTGGCCACCATATGACCTCCTTTTACCTTAACAACTGCTTTAGGGACCAAGCAAGGCCACATTCTAAGACAACAAGGGTTGGAATTTTAACATATGAATTTAGGGGTGGTGTAGGCATAGGTAAGCTCATAATACATGGGGCAGAAGAAAAGTATGTTAGAAAGATGCATACAGCACTAGAGAATCTATCAGGTCTTCTCCATGGCTCGGGCTCACTTCTAGGTGGACAAGTATGGTAGCACTATTACCCCATAATGGCTTGAACAAGTTTGGGTGATGACTAACGATGGGTCACACGTTCATCCACATTTCTATGGTCAATGATGAATCCACTCAGAGAAAAGTGGAGACAGAGGAATATATCCACCCTATTTCCGCTGAGATTTTCTAGGCTTTGAACATGAGTCATTATTCTTAGCTTGCTTTCTGCCAAGAGGTTGGTATTTAATTACTGCCTTTTCTTTCTTTGTTTCAGGAGAAGTAGCCCTGTGCCAACTGACTCAACTGATATCAGTCCTAACTGTCACAAACGATATGGGAGCGGTAGGTTTAATTTATTTTTGTATGGAAAAAAAAATTAAAGAAGAGGAAATCAGATTGTGTTGAGCACGCTAGAAGATGGGCATTTTTATGGATGAGAAGCTCAAGCTGGGGCTAGAGCGACAGCTTGCTTAGGGACTTGCTGGGCTCAACAGGAAGAGCCTGGACTCACTCTCCTGACTCTATCCCAGCATCCTTTGTATTTCACCATAGCTAAGTAGCTCTGGGTTTGATATTTCTGACTTGAGGTGTCTTTGGAAGCCTAGCTTACAAATAATTTAAGATGAAAAGGAACATTGTGGTACAGTGTTTATGAGCACAGGGTGCTTCGATAAGCCTGCATTTGAATCTCAGCTGTAACATCTTGCACTGTATGGCTTTCCTCAGGTTATCTAACTTCTTGAAACCTGAATTTCCTGAATGGTAGATGAGGCTAGTAGTTACCTGCTCCTCAGAATAATGTCCTTGAGGACTTAATAAGTTAAAGCAGTTTTTAGAAAATTAACAGCGTTAGCCCCATAGTCAGCATTCAATGAGTAGGTGCTATTACTCTTTGTATAATACCTTAAAATGTGCCAGAATTCAATTTTTCCATTTTTTTTTTTTCAGGTAAAATGAAGCAAAAAGTAGATAAGTAAGCAGCATTAACAAGGCATTTTTCTGTTTCATAGCAAAGAAGATTATTTTACAACATTCCAGAATCAAGCAATTGAGCACAAAAGGGGGGAAAACCCTTAGCAATGTAGTCAAAGGGTTTCACAACTTCAATCTCCAATTACTAAAAATCACAGCCTAAGGAGAAAACCCAGTCCACAAGGGAGTTGAGTAAGAGGGGGAAAAAATGTCCTGGAACAAAGGAAGATCTTAAGAGGGAGGAAAAAAGGATGCTATGAAATCTAGAAGTTTAACAAAAGCACTGGTGCAAATCAGGATTGAAAGGACCACCTTTCAGCTTTCTCAACCAAAATGGATCCAAAAGCACAGAGGGAGCCTCCTTTTCCTCCCAAAGCCAAGCCAAGGCCCAGAAGGTAGCTACTGAAAGGCATCCACAGCCAGCAACAAATGGATGTAGAGGGCTGGTGAGATAGCTCAGCAGACTACAAGCTTGCTTAGGCAAGCACAAGGATCAGGGTTACATCCCTGGTACCACATGCTGTGCCAGCCCCACTCTTGGGCATGCTGAGCCAGCCACCAAGACTGGAAGTGGTGGTGCATGCCTAAAATCTCAGCACTGGGGAGGCTGAAAACAGGAGGATCACTACAAGTCTGAGCTGTGTAGTGAAACCCTGTAACAAATGAATGAATGAATGAATGAATGAATGAATGAATGAATGAATGGATGGATGGATGGATGAATGAATGAATGGATAGATGGATGAATGAATGAATGAATGAATAAGATAGATGATGGATAGATGGATAGATAGATAGATAGATAGATAGATAGATAGATAGATAGATAGAAAAAGTCCTATTGCGCTCACCTTCTGGTGTCCCAAGATGCTATGGCTCCCAAAGTAGATCAAATTTGCTCTGAAAAGCACCCTCTGCAGAACCAAGCTTAACCACTGTGCCATCAAATTCCCTCTGACTGCTGAATCAGCCTGGAAGAAGACAGAAGGTAACAAGCAGCTTCTGTTTGCTGTGAAAGTTATGGAGAAACCCACTGAAAGAAAATTGCATGCCACTGCCATGTGTAGAATCAGTACCCTGGTAAAGGAAAGCAGTCCGGTGTTTGACTGGCTCCTGACTAGGAAGCTTTAGATGTTATCAACAAAGCTGAAGCATCTAAACTGAGATGATTGTCTATCTGACTTTAAATATAAAGTGTGTGTGTGTGTGTGTGTGTGACAGAGAGAGAGAGAGACAGAGAGAGAGAGGAGAGACAGACTTAGAGACACAAACAGAGAGACAGACAAAGAGAGTGAGACAGAGAGACCAATTTCCAAGTGAAAGCACAAAGTAAGGATGTCCTAAGAAAGTCAAAGTTGTTCCAGAAAGAAATCTTGCTTGTGGGCTGGCAAGATAGCTGAATGGACTAAGCATCTACCCAGGCAAGTGCATGGACTAGGGTTTGATCCCTAGCACCATACGCTGTGCTGGCTCCATCCCCAGGCACACTGAGTCAACCACCGAGACTAGGTGTGGCGGTGCATGCCTGGAATCCCAGCGCTGGAGAGGCTGAAAATAGGAGGATCACTATGAGTCCAAACTGCGTACTGAGACCCTGTACCAAATACGTAAAAATAAATAATAGTAAAAGTCTTGCTTGCATTGTAAAGCCAGGATTTCACCTGGTAACATGAAAAGGCCTGTTCTGATGCAGAATCATGTGAGTAACTGGCCATTGCAATCCAAAGGCTCCTTCTTCCAGGAGTCCCATAAGATGCCTGCTAGGTCTCTGGATCCTTGTGCTTGAGCTGCAGTAATTTTCTTCAATCAGTGATTTCCCTAGCAGTTGGGTTCCAGAGCTCTGCTGCTAAGTTGAACATCCAAAATTAACGAAGGCTACTTGAATTAGTGTCTAATTGCACACATGGGAGACTTTGGCCTCAGCTGAAGCAGTGTAGTCCTTTGAACGGATATGAACATGAAGAATAACTCAAAGCAATTTTTGTTAGTCTTTATTGCCTCAAGGGCCAAAGAGCATATGCCAGAAGTAAAAGCCTGAAGGAAGGAGTTTACCCACTAAGCACACAGAGATTAGAGAAGGCAGAGCCAGAGGGACTGTCCTGAACACACCTCCAGGCTCCCCAGCTACTGCCCAGTGGTCATCGCAGTCCTTCGCTTTGCTGAAGGGGTCATCGGTGAGCCACATACAACTACATTTTCTGTATCTTTTTCTGCTGATTTCAGTTTCTGTTGACAAGTTGCACCAGGAGGCTTTTACGAGGTAATTTGATGGTACTTATTTTTTATTTTAATTTTTATTAATTAGTTAATTACTTTGTGGCCACAGAGATTAAACTGGGGACTCTGTGCTCTCCAGGCAGGTGCTTTTTTTTTTTTCTTAATTTTTTTTAAGAGAATACAGAATAATGATATGAAAGAAAAAATTGGAAATGATACAAAATTTCAAGCAAAATAACATAAACTCTATAGTGTTTATTGTATTGCATATTGTTGTCTTCAGATTAGGAGTTCAAGATTTTTTTTTTTTTTTTGAGGAACCGGGATTGAACTCAGGCCCTTGCAATTGCCAGGAAAGTTCTTATTCTACTGAACTATCTCCCCAGCCCTCCAGATTAGTAGTTCAGATTATCGGATACATGCACATAAAATTGGAAAAAGAAAGACAAAAGTTATAAAGAAATCAAGAAGACAAGAGAACAAATGAAAATTAAGCACTAACAGCTCCTTTCCATAGACCAGAAGAAATCCACAGTACAATTATCCAAACCATCCTGCTTACATACCACAGAAACATCTCTTTCCCTCATTCCCGCTCCTGCACTTCTCATCTCAGTAATTGCTTCCTTTTGAACTAGAGATCATACTCTTAAGCGAAAAAAATATCAGACTCACATGTGCAAACATTGTATGGTCTCCCTACTATGAGAACCTGAAAGAGTAAATAAAATCTGAAGGGTACAACAGATACTGTGAGAAAGGCAGTTATTTTTTAAATGTGCAGAGTACATATCTTTTGACCCAATAACTTTGTTTTTTTTTTAAGGGGTTTCCCTATTTAGAAATTTCATCTAAAATATATGAAGATGTAACTATGAGGAGATATGTCCCATTGTCAGAAGTACCCTAAATTGAAAGCAAACTGAAATGCCCTTCAATATGAACTGCTCAAATAGACACACTGTGATTTAGCCATACACATACCCTAGAATCAAGCTGAATTTGAGTTTCCACTGCACAACTTACTAATCGTGGCAGCTTACATTCATTTTCTAATGCTCCCATAATAAATTACCACAATTTTAGGTGTAAAACAACAACAATACTTGTACAGTAGGTTAGAATTCCAGAATGGGCTGAAGCCGATGTGTTGGTAGAATTGTGTTCCTTCTTAGAGAATCTAAAAAAGAATCTCTTTCCTGGCTCATTCAGCTGTCAACAGAATGGAATCTTGTGTGGCTGTGAGGCTGAGGTTCTGTTTCCTTGTGGTTGTTACCTGGGGCTACCCTTAGCTCATAGGGTCCTCTCACTGTTCCATAAATATAACCCCCTACAGCTCAAAAACAGCAGCAGGGTGGTGAGTGTTTCTCATGCTACCACCTCATGGACTTTGCGTCTATCAGAGCATCTCTGTCTCTAAGCCGGTGAGGAAAGGTTCCATCATTCGCCAAAATGATTAGATTTGGCCAGCCAGATATTCAGAATATTTTCCCTTGTCTTAAGCTCCTTACCCTTAACTACATCTACAAAGTCACTTTTGCTTTGTAAGGTAACAAACATATAGATTCCAGGTTGTACAAGTGGTCACTGGGAACTCAGTCTAGAACTAGCACAAGGGCACTGCGTCAGCTTTCCATGGTTGCCCCAGCATTTGGCTTCCTGAGTGAGACTCTAACAGGTCTTTGCAGTGCTTAACGCCTTCCCCACAGAGGCCCACAGTGGGCTTGGCTCACACTGCTCTGTCTCTGTGACTTGTGAGGTGGCCAGACTCCCAAGTTCCATCAGCCAGGCTTTCTCACTCCTATATCTGCAATGTTTATCCCCATCACAGTCCTTGGCCCTTCTTTCTGGAAAATTCCTGCCCCCAGCTGGGCTCAGCTCAGATGTTCTGTCTTCACGAATGCGTATTCCCGACTGTCCCTGTCCCACCAGCTCATGTCCTTCCAGAGCCTGCTGTGCTTTGTGCAAGCTTCCTTGGAAGTCTGTAAGTCTCCTTGCAATTGTCTGTAAGACAACAGTTGTCCTCCCTCCACTGTAAGCTCTTCAAGAACAAAACCCAAAACTTAGCTCTTTTTACACATCCAGAAGACAGCAGTGCTTGGTACATTCTAGGTACAGGATGACGGTTAGTGGATAAATTAATAAATTAGTAATGCATTAATTTAGAATTATAATTAATTTACTAATTTTCACCACTTACATAAAGAGACTCCCCAGTTAATCAGTGATAATTTTCCCCCATTCCTTCTGTACATGGAAGCAGGGAAAAACCTTTTTCCTGGTTATTTCATATGATATTATCTCATGAAATATCTGCATTTGGATGTTAAATAGTGAAGGAAGTTATTTTTTCCCCTGTAAATAAAAGCTATCCATAATGATTAGCAAGGAGTGGATGCTAGATTCATTAGAGCAGAGTGGATTATCCTGTAACTACTTATGGATAAGTAATTAAAAAAATTAGTATCCATACAAATCAACCACAAACCCCAATAAGAATGACGAGTTGAATCATAAAATTTGCATGCTATTTATATTTCACACACACACACTGCATTTATTCTAAATGGAAAAGTACAAATATTGGGATAAAAACATTTAAACAACAAAAATAAGAAACTCCAAATGCTAATCCTGCCTAAAGGGCAGAATTTAATTCTGTGCTAAACTACTGCATGTGGGACTAAGAGGTGTGGCTTACCAAACATCTGAGAACAAGTAATTACCCTGCATCGCTCTATCACATATTTGCTTCACACATAATTTACACATCAAGCCCACAGAAGAGAAAAATAAAATGCTTTTAAAATAGTCATTTCAGCCACTTTTTTCAAGCTTACTTTTTTTTTTTTTCTCATCAATTTTTTGTTATTCCTACAACGCTGCTTTGGATAGCAAAGGGATATTTTCTCTCTGATACAGAAGGATTAAAAAAATAATAATAACATCTTTGGCCTATTACTCTTGCTGTGTTTTCCTGACAAATCTTGGACATTTAGATAGGGAGGTGCACTGTCCCTTTATGGGCTTATGCAATACTTTTAGAGTAGAGTGATCATGCAAAGGGACACTCGTATTTATTCACTAATTTATTCAATCAGCAAAAAAACACAGGACAAGCACCTTCTCCGTGCTTTGAAAAATGTTGGGCTTCCAGTGCTCATCAAGGACTAAAACAGGGTCCTCAACCTTCTGAACTTGCAGTCTAGTAGTTGAGACAGTTAAATTAAAAAGGACAACACAGAAGAGCTGTAATGAGGGCCGGCCTGATAGCTCAGTGGACTGAGTTGCCTGCTTATGCAGAGCACAGCAGCAGGAGTTCAATCCCCACCATGCCAGTGCTAGCTTCACCCTTGTGGCGTGCTGAGACAGTGATTGAGACTGGGCATGGTGGTGCATGCCTGGAATTGCAGCACTTGGGAGGCTGAACATAGGCAGATCACATAGTCTGATCTATGTAGTGAGAGCCTGTAGACTCTTACTGAATACAAAAAAAAAAAAAAAAAAAAAAAAAAAGAGCTGCAACAGGGAATGTGAGGTAAGGTGCACAGGTACTGACACCTGTCTGGGACAGTGAGGACTATGGGAAATTCAAAGCTGAAGGAACACCTGGGAAAGATCAGAGGACAGGAGGGACATGGGAGAACATGAGGTGGGGCTGTGTGTTACCAAAATGAATGAAGGTGAGTCTCCAGGTAAATATTTTCTGTGATCACAAATCAAGCAACAGCTTCTGCAGCCCTGCTTTCTTCTCTACCTTGGTACTCACAATAAAGAAGATGGCTGAGAATTCAAGGGTGTTTTGAGACATTTTATTCTCTGGGCAGTAAGCCTTCTAGCATTTTCTCTCAGTCAATATTTTTTCCAACATGGAAAAATTTGCCATTAAACCATAACTCCCAGCTGGGCATGATGGTGCACACCTACAATCCCAGCATTAGAAGGCTGAGGCAGGAGGGTCTTGCAAGTTTGAGATGAGCCTGAGTTACCAAGTGAGTTCAAGGCCAGCCTGAACTGCATAGCAAAACCCTGTCTCCAAAAGACAAAAGGCAAAAACAAACCATATTTCAATTGCAACACTAAACTACCTCTGGATACAGTGTGGCCTTTGCCAAGAGCTTAAATTGGGGCAAGGGCTTTAGCCTTATTGTACTTCAGGGGCTCACCTTTGAAAGAGAATGCAGCAAGAATTACCTAAGAGAGAAGTGTCAAGTACTCAGAACTGAAAAGTCTGACTAAAAGCAAATTTCCAACAAGCACAGGTCATAATTATTTTACTCCTCATATTGGAAGTGTCAGTGAAGCTACTTGGCCAGTTATTTAAATAACAAGCAGATTATTTATAGAAATTGGTTCCAAAAGTGACGTGTTGGTTGTTGTTGGTTAATGATTTTGACATTAACATGACATTAAGAAAGTGAACAATGTGACCACAAAGATTGAACTTTGGTGGCCTTTCACAAGAGTTGCTAATGAATTTTGAGTTTATTTCTATTCACTGAACAGTCATTATTCCTGGACTTACTGTTTACTGACTGTCAGGTATGCAGATACAAAGATTCCTGAGAGGGACCAACAATGTATTATTCATTTAATATATGTTTATCAAGTACCCAGAAAGTACAAGTCACCACAGAACATAAAATGATGCGTTAGACCATCCAGTAGTGTAGTGGGTGAGATAAATTGGGTGAAAATCTTGGAGACAAAGGGCAGAAGACATACCTACTACAAAGAGGCAAGGTCAGTAGGAATGAACACTTTCTGAAGGCTTTCCCTGTTGGTTGATTGATTGTGTCAATTTGAGTAAACAGCACCCAACTCAATTGGCTCAGCACAGTTCTGGGGTGTGGAAGACCCACCCCAGGGAGCATGATTGCCAGAATGGTATAAAAGGAAAACGAGGAAGGAAGGATTGCTTAGGTTTCTTGGAGAGGAGCTCCAGTTTTCCCTTTCACCTTGGACATCATCTGGTTTTTCAAAGCAGACTCTTGAATCTCCAGCACCCTGCAGCCCTCCCACATAGATCCTCTGGCTTCCTGATATGAACTCCAAAGAGACACTGTACAGAGCTCCAGGCCTCCTACTGGACCCTTCAGATTCCTGGTGCATAGACAGCCCTTTTGTGCTCTCCCACACCTGACTCTGGGCTGTCACTGGAAGCCAATCTGCTTGCAATGTATCTTCCTTTTTTTTTTTTTTTTAATAAAACAATTTATTATTCAGTTATAATTAGTCAAGTCTATTTTTCTACATAATTTGCAAATTTTTCAACATCAAATATTTTCATCATTTGCTTCTGTTCATCTTTCTTTCTTTCTCTTTCTTTCTTTCCTTCTTTCCTTCTTTCTTTCCTTCCTTCCTTCCTTCCTTCCTTCCTTCCTTCCTTCCTTCCTTCCTTCCTTCCTTCCTTCCTTCCTTTCTTTCTTTCTTTCTTTCTTTCTTTCTTTCTTTCTTTCTTTCTTTTGGCAAAACTGGGGATTGAACTCAGGCCCTTGCACTTCTGTTCATGTTTCCTGACCCCTGTCTTCACTGTTCCCCCTAAATTGCCATGCTATACCTGAGGCAATGAAGTATTTTTAACAATTGCCGAAGGACTTGTACATTCATTTGCAGCTGTCTTATTACATGCAGTTTTCTTCAGTTATCTTCTATGATAAGTTCTTGGAAAATATTGTTCATAACCTTCATACATCTTCAAAATGCATAAACTTTGCTGTACCTCGAACAGCCTGGGGACAGACCCCTGGGCGCGGTCGCCGCCCTGAGGACATGGCTGATGTCGACCCGCTCGCCTCGCTGCTTCGGAGACTGCATGGAAAAGTTGTATCTTTCTGCAGTAAACACTTTCTATATACCTGATGAGTTATCCTAAGAGGCGAGGGCGTTTAAAGCATAGAGCCCTGACATCCAACTGGGGAGATCAAGAAGTTGCTAGAAGTGAGGACATTACAATTAAATCTTGAAAAACACTTTACTTCTGGAGCATTTTGCTTAACCTTGATAATATTGTCCGTATGTCTAAAGGCTTTTTATAAAGATGCACAGCACAAAGATATTTTTGAAGAAAATCTCTGATCTAATAATATGTCTCTATTGAACACTATCAACTGGTTACAAATTAGAACTACTAACAATCCAAGGAAGAATCTAGATGTTGCCTCAAAACGAGCAGTTCTCCATTCCATCGTCATGACAATCGGACCATCTTGCCTACACCGCCATTCCAACTCCACTGCTCCGTGAACATCCTATCCTTCCTTCCCTACGTGTCACTGGGAAGCACGTCTACAGCATACCCCAGGATCCTGTTCTCAATTATTGATTGTGTAATTTATTGATAAAGCGAGGCCAAATATGAGTAAGAAGGAAACGCTAATTAGAAATGAAGTACTCAGTGTCCCAACAAGAAAAATTCCAGGGCGTCAAAAAATAGAAAATCAGTGATGCATGATTTCTTCTGTCAGTGAAGAAATCAGCCCAGTGCTAATAAGCCAGAAAATGGACTAAACAGATGAGGCAACAGGAGCAGGGCACAGAATGAGCACCTATGGAGGAACAGAGTCATTCAGAAGCAAAGAACTTCTGGCACATGCTGAGTCCCTTTGTGTTCCAAATGAGTGTTACAGAAAATCCATAGGAAGTACGGATAGGAGAGAGAACACAGCAGACCGTGGGGAGAGCAAAGAAGACAGAGCTACTTTCTCACTCCATCCATCAGCCAACTTAAGAGTTCACTTATTATTATTATTATTAATTATTGAGTTTGCTATGTGAGTAAAGCCATCAAGTTAATAACTTTGAGTACAGTGAACACAGTTTAATTCTGATCAATTTGTCCTAAATTTTAATAAATATGCCATTTTTAAATAACAGAGAAACCATTCCCACAGCATGTCTATCTACATAGTCTTCTCTGACTACATTTACCTGAGCATACATATTTGTTTGAAGCTGATCACCAACAGGACATGCTCTCCATTCAGATAGGAGAAAATCAAAGGCTCAGATATTTAAATGCTTTTGAAGATTATAGGGCAGAAATGTCAGTTTTAAGTGTCTATGAGTTTCTAGACCATCCTTACCAGAGATCTTACTAGACCTCTGTTTTCTAATTAGTGTACCATGACAAAACACATACACACATGCTCCCCCCCCCATGCCCTACACTGAGAGACAAGAGACCCAACAGGAGGCTCTCATGTTTCTAAGAGCCAGCACTGGAGAAGAGCGGACACAGCTTCCGAGAGACAGTGTAACGAGTTGCTATTTATAGCCCGTATTCCATCCACTGATGTGAACTCGGGGTCTTTTTCTGCCAGCGAATAATTTTAGGGAATGAGCTTCCTGGTGAGCTCACAGCTTAACACTGCTTATATCACCATCTTGAGTCAGCAGCGGATAATGCCGTGCAGAATAAACTAATTTTAGTCATTCGGTGAGATCCTTGTAAACACTCCACAGTGACTCTTAAAAGGCAGATTGCACTCTCTGTTTCATTTCCTGGGCCCAATAATCCATGAGGGGCATTTTTAGGTGATGACATCTCACAGGACATGTCTCTTGGAGCTTCTCTGTTTCAGAACAAGCACTTGAAAATTCTGCCACAGATTCCAAAGTGAAATTAACAAAAGACATGGAAAGGTAAGCATGCCATCCATGCCAGAGGACAAAACGCTGCCCACCTTACTGTAATTCCAACACCACCATCAGTGATCCTCAGCCAAAGTTCACAGAGGGAGAGGCAAGAAGGGGGAGATGCTTATTCCTGAAGCTAATCAATGGCTGTCCCTCTTGTTCACACTGTACACTTGGGTTTTTTTGGGGCAGAGTTGCTTTGGTTTTTCTTTTGTGGTACTTGAGATTGACCTTATGACCTTGAGCATGCTAGGCAAGGACAACACTAGCCTTCCACTATTCAGTGAGTCTGAACTGATCCCTTGGTTTCTGAATCAGCCCTTGGCTTGGGCACGCACTCCTGGGTTCTGAATTAGATTTCATTAACTGCCAGTCACATGCTGAATATACAGCATCTGTAATTTACTTATGGTCTCATAGCTCACTGAGAAAGAATAGGGCCTGATGACAAACTTCACTGGTCAGAGATGCCAGACCAGGTGTGCTATCACAGCCTGTAAGCACTGGCTGAGAACTTGCATTTCATGCAGTGAGAATTGAATGCAAGACTTTGCACTAGAGTTTTAGGCTTCTGAAAAAAGCTGGGGGAGCTGTATTTATTAAGCAATGTGGGAGCCAGGCTTGGTCGTGCCTACATGGGAATTAAGGTGATCGCGACAGGTGTGGTGGTACACACCCATGCTCCCAACATTGGGGGAAACTGAGGTAGAGGATCACAAGCTCCAGTCTTACTTGGACAACTAAGGAAGACCCTGTCTTAAGATAAAGGATAAAAATGAGTAGGTATGTGGCTTAGTGGTAGAATCCCTGGGTTAATCCTCAGTACTGAGAAAGGAAGAAAGGAAAATGAATGAATGAGTGATAGAGAGACAGAGAGAAAGAGAGAAGATATTAAGTGGAAGGTCTGAGTTGAGACAATGGAGTAAGAATTCTAAGCAAAATAAAAACCTTTAAGTTGGCAGGTAATGAATATCCCATCAGCCAGGAAAAGCATGAAGATTTGTTAAAAGAAAGAAAGAAAGGTTCTTAGCTTTGTTTTTTCTCTTTTGTGAGCACTTTTAACCCTGGAATAGCTGATATCTATTCTCCTTGATATAAAAAAAGAATTTCAAGCCAAGTGCATGTGAAGCAAAGTCAGGAGGGAAGGAAGGAGGGAGAAAAGAGACAGCAAAGGAAATACTAACAGGGGAAAAGAAGGAAATGGTGTGTCCTGTAATTATTTTTATAGGAAAGTCAGCTAATCAGAGTTTGAGTGTAGAATTTCTATTTCTTGAATTCATTAAATTTTGAGAGTCTTAGATTTAGGGGGGACAAGACTTTGCTAAAAGGAAACTTCATTTAAATATCTCTTTCCAAGGAAAGCACACATCATACCAAGATGTACAACCTTATGCAGCTTCGCTGTGCTGGTGGAAACTCGGTCTCCCTGATGGATTCTTCTTAACCAAGGAGCCAGGTGTCCCTGGCCACCTCTCTAGAGCGAGTCTGCTGAGCTCCCAGTGAGGACAGGAAGGCTTGCAGAGGCGCCAACCCTGGCTGCCTGCAAAGGGGAAGCTTGTGTGGTGGTCTCTGTGAACCATACGGGCACTGTTCTTGCAGGAGCCTAAGAAACCAACCTTTTGAGGAACGTTGTGTTAAGGAATGTTTGGAATGTTTTGAGCCCTGAGAATTTCCAGGAATTTCCATGGTGTAGAAAAGCCAAAGCAATGTTACAATGTTAAGCAAGAGTGGTTCAGATCAGAGAAAGATCCAGGAAGAAATCATTAAGATGAGGGGTAGGATTGTCTCTTCTCAAGCATTTACTGTGGTTTCAAAATGTGTTTCTGAATCCCAGCTGCATCTCAGAGGCTGTCGACTAGACTATAAGCATTAAATAGGCTATGAATTCAGACAACAACTATCTGCAATTCCTTCATCCCAGCTTGTGAAAATTTCAGCATAATTACAACCATAGTTTTGCAACGTTCACAAATGGTACAGTACTTACCTAGCATGTGTGAGACCTTGGGTTCAATCCCCAGTATATGCAAATAAACAAAATAATAAAAAACAAATAAATCAAGAGAATGTCCCTCCAAAGTTTTATGTGTATGAGAGATCACAAGTACTCTACTCATTAGTGGACGAACTCAGTAGCTGGATGTACTGCCAGAGGTGGTCCCTGGGGCCATGACCTAGAAGAGTGTATTCTTGTTCCAGTCCCCTCTGTCCTCTGTGGTTCCTGAGTGCCACTGGCCAGACACTTTTCCTCCACTGGGCCCCTCTGCTGTCCCATTTCTGCCTTGGAGCAGAAACTGTGGCTTGAAAGTCCCAGCCAAAATAAATAAATCTCTCCTCCTTTAAGTTGCAGGCATCAGGTATTTTGTTCCAGTGATTAGGAAAGTGACTAAGGCACCCTCTAAATAACTTCATGGTTTATAAAACAAAATAAGCTAAATCATATGGAGTATGGGTATGTATTTGAAGAGATTCTAGGAAATGAAAGAATGCTAATTTAAAAAAAAACTACTTTTGACTTTGGTTAGTTATAATCATTCTTATGTTATTTTCTGGAAAATATTAACTTTTTAAAGAAGAGCATAGTCGTGTAACCCCTTTCTTCTTTAAAAATAATATTTATCATACTTTTCAAGCTTAAAAATTAAGCTATCTCCTTCCTTTAAGCTTTCCATACCTCACCTTCAATTTTCTTATACAAAAAAATGATGGTATTGAGTAGAAAATCAAGGATAAAGATCAGATTTTAGGAAAAACTCACTTTAGAATTATATAAGGACACAGGGGGCCGGGGAGATGGCTCAATAGAGTAAATGCTTCCCTGGCGAGCGCAAGGGCCTCAGTTCAATCCCCAGTTCTGCTTCCACCCCCTCCCCCCAAAAAGAAGGACACATAAAGAATGAGAACAAATGCATAGTCGGGCTCTGGGTGCTCCATGGTTTCTTAAAACTGACGTGAATGTTCTACTTTTGAAGATAGATCAAAAATTAATCACCAAAAAAGGTAATTAAAGAATCATTGTAGCGGCTGCACTTGTTAAAAATAAAGATCCATCCTGTAATGTGAATCATGATTCCCCAGTTAGAGTCTGTCCCTCATCAACAAGGATGGGCCGCTCAGAAGCATTAAACTAAAGACAATAAGAAGACTGTTAAGCCGGGCATGGTGGTGCATGCCTGTAATCCCAGCACTCGGGAGGCTGAGGCAGGAGGATTGTTGTGAGTTCGAGACCAGCCTGAGCTACAAAGTGAGCTTAAGGCCAGCCTGAACTGCATAGTGAGACCCTGTCTCAAAAAAAAAAAAAAAAAAAAAAAAAAAAAAAAGAAGATGTTTTTAAAATAGACCATGTATTCTGTTTCCATATCTGGCTTCTAAGTTTTGATTTTTGTCTATTAAATTGAATTAAATAGACCTCTACCTTTTTCTTGATGGTATGTGGGGGATATCTTTTTTTTTTTTTTGTAGTACAGGGTCTACAGGATCTCACTACATAGATCGGACTTGTAGTGATCTCCCGGTGTTCAGCCTCCCACAAGCTGGGATTACAGGCTCATGCTACCATGCCCAGTCTCAATCACCAACTCAGTACACCCCCAGGGCTGGGCTGGCATGGCAGGCCAGGGTTTGAACCACTGGCCCCTGCATTTGCCTGAGATATCTATTTTAAAACCCCAATATAACAATACAGAATCCCTGGACAGCAAGAAAGGTAGACACTCTCTCCCGAAATGAGTCACACTTTGAGGATCTCCTCAGAAGTTTGGGTGAAGGCACTGTACAAACCTCTCCTTCGTTCCCAGCAGGAAACATTGCACACATCTCTCTCATCATGCTTTTCTGGCCTGTTCCCACTTAGCTTTGTCTGTGTCACTTCTTCTGACATGTGCAGCACGTCCCATCCTGAGTGCCTGTTGACTTCTGTCTCCCTCTATAGCCTTTGAGTGACAGGGGACAGGCAGGTGTTTATCAGTGTCTGCTGAATTCTTGACTCAGCACAGTGAAGTGGCCTTAGTTTCTGGGTCCACCACAATGTGTTGAGGGAAGGAAGAGACAAGTGAAACAATATTAAATTAATCCCTCACTTTGATTTGTTCAAGAGTCAGCCTTCTCTACACTCATCCCAGAGTGAAGCAAGTGCCAAGCACTTTTCAGGAAACCTCCACCACCATGGCCTCTGGCCAGTATCTAAGTCCAGCCACAGCTCTACTGGGGGATTTCTGGGAGTTTCAAGGTGGAGAGAATCTTTAAAAGCTGGAAGCAGCAAGTCCAGTGGCATCCAGGAACTGAGAGAAAAAGCCAAACATCATTTTCAGGCTTGTCTTCCTTCAAATCTTTTGCAGTAAGTATCTCACCACTAAAATAAAGAGAAACAAGATAATCATTTTACTGGCAAATTGCTATCAACAATATTGTCTCTTTATGAACTTTCCATAAATATCTGATTAACAAAGGCTGAAACCAAGAAGACCCTGTCCCTATACACTAATTTCCTTCAGGGACCAGGAAAGAACACCTTAATCTGAGGGACTCATGATATTTGCCTTCCTAAGTATTTTTTGAACCACATGAAACTATGATTTTAGTAGGTCAAATGTTAAAATAGCAGCAGTTTTACATAATTCAATATAGTAAAGGTTTAGAGGGCTGGAGAGATAGCTCAGTGGAATAAGCACTTCCCTGGCAAGCACAAGGGCCTGAGTTCAATCAATATATTTTACAGGTTTAAATGTGCCCCCCCCCCAATCACTGATACATAAATCCTACTGACAAGAAGAAAGTTTGAATGGTAAATGAGGCCCTTCCTGCATTTGGGGAGAGTTAAGGACCAAAGTAAACATGAAGGATGCACATTTTCCTGGAGTCAGTTCCTCTCAAAGCATATTCCAAAGCATAAGGCATTCCAACTCTAGGAGGTGTTTTGTGAGGAGAAAAAACATAAGACTGACTCAGAAAATGCTGCAAACAATATCCCTTTCCTGGGGTTCCAAGATGCATACTAAAGAATTGCAATAGTATAGCAAAGAATTTGAGTGGGTCTACAGTAAGATCAACTTAAGATGCTTAATCCAGGACATTCCAAATATAATGATAGGTTATATTTAGGTGTGTGTTATGACTGAAAAATATGGTGAATGCATAAAGGACTTTAAAAATATTTATGACAGAAGCCATATTACCATAAATTCCCCCCAAAATACTCGACCTTGTTTGCAGAACCGGGGATTGAACTCAGACCCTTGCACTTGCCAGGGAAGTGCTTATTCCACTGAGCCATCTCCCCGGCCCCGCTTGACCTTGTTTGAACTCAGTTCTCTCTTTGTTCATCTCACTTTCTAAGACAGTGGTGGAAATCTTTTCCCATGTCTTAGGGATTGCTGTTGTGGCTGTCTCCTTCACAGCCTGAAGCCATTCCAAACGTTTACCTTTTGCAGTCATTTTGACTTTGGAGGAAGAGCCAGAGTTGTGCACTGCCAGCTCTGGTGGGCGAGGACACACTACAAGGTTACTACACGCCTCCTTGCTGTTGCAGGGCGCTCGGCAGCAGCATTCACCATATTTGTTTACCACACCTCCAAAAAATACACACAAGAGAATTCCAGAATTGCGGAACAAGGAGACAACTACGATCAAATCCAGGGGCCTACTTTGAGGGGGAATTAATGACAATGTGTCTTTTATTGTAATACATTTTTACTGTAAAACAAAATTTCATAAAATAATCGGAGAATAACAATAGTTAACACATTACATTTTGTTACCTTTAAAGTAGTTGCTCAGGGTACAAGATATGGGCATAAAATTTCTCTAATCAGTATCAGCACAAACCTTTCTTTTCAATCAACTAAGAGACACTAATAGTATAACTGACTTAGAATTTTTCCTTTTTCCCTATTGTCCTTTCCCTTTTTCACCCCTCCTAGTTCCTTTTTCCTCTTGAGCTATTTCTTTCTATTCCACAATATCTATTGTGTATTTTAGATCTTTTTTTTTTTTTGTGGAACTGGGGATTGAACTCAGGCCTTTGCGCTTGCCAGGGAAGTACTTACTCCGCTGAGCCATCTCCCCAGCCAGAGATCTTATTTACTCTTTTAATATCTCACACCAGGCAGATAATATGCTTACACATATGAGTCTGATTTATTTCACTGATGAATATGGTACTAAACTGCATCCATTTTCCTATGATATCCCATTGTATACCACATATATTTTTGTCCATTCCTCAACTGATGGTCATTTGGGTGCTTTCCAACTGTGATACATTTTTAACATATTAAAATTCACCACATACTTTGATCATCCCATGTATTTATTATCCCAGTTGACAGTTTAAGACTACCAGGAGATAGTTCTGTCCTAGCATCCAGGTACATCTATGCTTTTTTAAGTACTGACTGCCTAGACTTGAATCCAGTCCACTTTCCAACTTATCCTACCATAGAGGCCCTTGTCCAAGGTCCATTTCAACTCTTCTCAACTATTTCCTAATAATGGGAAGAGGACAGAGTCCCAGCGTACTACACATGCCAACAAACTGATGGCAACCTTTTATGTTCAATTCATACATGTCACCCAATTCCACCATCCCACTGTTGGTGTACTTTAGTGAATAATATTAGTGGTGATTTGAGGAATAACAAAATATATATATACTCTGTGCAACTCTCAAGTCTGTTACATTTCTTAAAAAGAGCCTAAGCTATGGATGCTTTGTCCTCAGTTTTTTTGGAAGCAGGGATTGAACTCAGGCCCTTGTGCTTGCCAGGGAAGTGCTTATTCCACTGAGCCATCTCCCCAGCCCCTGTCCTCATTTGGTAGACAATCCTCAAACATATCATGTCTGTGGGCCAATCCCCACAGCAAGAATTAAATGCTGTGAATTCCTATATTCTCTCTACTACATTAAAATTGATACTTAGATGGTGCTTAGCATGATCCAGGTACCAGATTTCAACTGATTTAGCTGATCATGAAATGACACAGACATTATTGCTATCTTTATTGTCTAACTAGAGACACAAGTTGAAGAACTCGTGCATCTAAAGTCATGCAGTTAGAAAGAGCCTTAGCCATTCCTAAGGCTGAACAGTAAGTAGTTCTACACTCAAGAAAGCAACTTAACCATGTTTAATCCAGGACTTTCCAAATTTACACGATTGGGGAAGCACTAATTGTAGCTAAGGCCTATAATTACAGTTAACTGTCTGGGCAAATACAATTTGGAAATCACAGGGACAACTTTCTCACTTTGATCTCTCTAGCCTCTTCCAACCTAGAGTACAGGCCCTTTATTGCCCTGATAAACCTTAGAAATCTTAGGAATGTTGTAGTCTCAGTCTTCTGTCACTGTCCTGGCTGTCTAGGCCAGACGTTCAAAACTGCCCACTTACACTCTTGATTATCTCTAAAAGCCTTATGATGGAACCAAATCAATGTAACATGTTTGTAAATGTTAATGTAACATACATTACTAGAGAACATAATGCTATTTTCCCTTTCACATACACACAGAGAAAAGTAATCTCTTGTATTAGGGATAACTGAAAATACTAACACCCCCAGCAGTCCTTTGCACAATGAAGCTATGAATTATAGGGTGAGTAATAAATGCTATGAAGGCCTTGTAGAAGAATTCAGTTCAAATAAATCACTTTGATTTCACTACTGTTGGGAGGGATGGAATCTAATATTTAATGACTGTTTCCTGTGAACCAAGCACTCTGTCATGGGCTTTACATAGACAATCTTATTTCACAATGAATTGGTGAGGCAATGCTGTTGCTGTTACCACCAGAAGCAAGAAAAAAGGCACTTGGAGTGAAAGTAACTTGTCAAGACCACACGGCTGTACAACACATGATGGAGTCAGAGTAGAAGGGGGAAGAGGGCAGCTTTCAAGTGTCCCCTGCTACTTTAGATGCTAACTCTGTGGCAAACGAACAGATTCAGCCACGGACCCTCAGTTTATAACAAGTGATCATTTGCTTTTTGAAAACCCTACATTAAAAGGTACATGACATCTACACATGATTATTCTTGGGGAACCTTCAAAATCTGTCAACTGGAAATAAGATTCTAGAGGGGAAACCCTAAAACCTTTAATTGCTCCAAGATGATATGTTGGTCTGGCAGATCTGGCTCATCTTAAAAGGAATTTTTGGGAGGTATAACTGACATTAAAGAAACATGATTCGAGTTCTTATCCTTATAAAATCATAGTTGTCTTTTCTAGGTTTGCTGAAAACTCTGTTTTGAAGTCTCTGGTGGAGCTAGAGAAAACCAACACTATACACATTTATGGGCTTCTTAAGCTTTTCTTCCCTTCACCAAAGAACTTCACAGTGTTTTTAGCAAATCAAATCACCAGCAATTATTCTCCAAATGGACTTGAGAGGGAAAAGTAAGTTTTTGTTCTAAAATAATTTATTTTACGTGAACCTTTACAAATATACCACAATGATTTTGTTATAAGACTATAAGAGAGACTGAAGGTAGCATTAAGAAATTGCCAAACCTGATTTTATTTTTATTTTTATTTTTATTTTTTGGTGGTACTGGGGATTGAACTCAGGAACCTTTGCTTGCCAGGCAAGCACTCATTCTACTGAGCTCTCTCCCCAGCCCCAAACCTGAGTTTAGATTCTGATAGTTCATTATTTTCTTGGGGGGGGGGGACTACAGGTAGATTTTCTGAGGTAGGAGAGACCAAAATAAAAGGTAAAAATGGCAATTTAATGAGAAATACAGACAGCCTTGAGAGCTCTCCTTAAAGCAAAACTTTAAGAAGAAGATTTAGAATCGAAAGTCTTTTTTTTTTTTTTTTTCTGAAAGTCTTTTTGTAAACTTTTTTTTTTTTTTAATCTTTTTGACACAGGGGTTCACTCCAGGCTGCTCTTGAACTCCCAACAAGCCTCCTGCCTCAGCCTCCTCTGCTGGGATTACAGGCATGCACCACCAGCAGAATTAATGATTTTAAGAGCCAATACAAACTGAGGTCAAGAATAAAGACTCAGAATCCCAAGCCCACATCTGCTTGCTTAGGTGTGTGACCTTGAGCAAGATATCTATTCTGCCTATACTTGGCTCCTTCCTATTTAATGGGGTTGTTAATGGGACTTGCTTCATAAGGTTATCAGCTATGACAATTAAATAAAACAACACATAAGAAGGCCTTAGAACAATGTCTGGTTAATGACTGTAACTGTTTGGATCCCAAATATCCTGCAAAGCCCCACTTCCTTAAGGTTTCATCACCAGCCAGTGGTGGTGCTGGTGGAAGGGCACTGCACCTCTAGTGGGTGCACATAGTGGAAGGAAGTCAGGTTGTTGGGGGCATGCTCTCGAAGGAGACAGGGGGCTCCAGGTTCCACTTTCTCTCTTTCTCTCTGGTAGCTCAGGCCGCCTGAAGGGCAGGTGTGGTAAGGCAGGTGGAGCCGGGAATCGAACCATGGTATCCTGCTCCTGACTGCCTTTTCATGTTCAGGCATTTAAACAACTGAGCGAAGGGCAGCTTTCCCATGTTTGCTCT